>KZ819195.1:898926-1012652 GCA_003144125.1 Testicularia cyperi
CGGCTCCCTGCGCCAGGCCCTGCGCCCCTGTAATCAGCATGCGGGGAAACCCGCGCCACCCTGCGGTGCGCGCGCGGGTCCCCCGTCGCCATCTACCCCTGTCCCTCCTGTAGACCTCCTTCCCAGAGGTCGTCGAATGTATTACCTAGCTATCTCACCTCATGGGAGTGTAGCTCAATACTAGTAGACCATTCCCATTACCTGACGTGGTGTGTGCACCCCTCAAGCAAGCCCCCTCCCTGCTCCAGGCCACAGCCCCTATGCTGTGGTACTAAGACCCCTGGGGCCATCCTAACAGCGCGGGGGCGCTAGGGTGTTAGAGCGCTGTGACTGGAAAGTCTAACAGCGCTCGTCGCTGCGGTGTGTGCCCTAACATGGCCCTCATCAACTTTGCTGGATGTCCGCCAATGCCACCTTTGTCTGCCAAAGAGAATGTCATGGTTGACTGTGGCAATGAATGGCCATATTGTATTGATGAAGAATTAGGCCTGTACACAGTCATGACCGGCCACAACACTTGGCGAGTATTAACCTTGACCTCAAAAACAGGACATCACCAGCTATGCCAGACACCATTCTGGCTGCTCCTGGCCACAATTGCAAATGTACTTGAGATCATTGTGTTTGTCAACCAACCTTCCAATGTGGTCCATGCCAACATTTTGTACTGGAATGTCTGCCTCTTTGATGTCCGCAACAGACTCAATGACCTCCTTGATCCAAGCACACAGCCGCACCAACAACCTGCAGTAGTCTCACTGATTGACTTTGGCAAGAGCTGGGTTGATGGGAAATGTGGTGAATGCCCTCCTGATGACCCTTGACGCTTTGTCAGCGGCACCGACGCCTTCTGGGCGCTGCGGTCATACAAAAACAACGGCATCATGGACTCTTTACAAAAGGTCGCTGGAAAAACTGATCACGACCCGCAACTACGTGAGATGTGCGATCGACTCAAAGCGGGTCTCCGACCGCTCCGGCCGGCCGACGATGTCGACAGTGCTGTTGTGGTGCTTCTGTTTAGCATGGCGGTTAAACTCGATGCCCGTCACAAGAACCAGCTTGGCGACGAAGTGCCCGCCGTTCGTGATTGGATTGAATCGTCGCGCGGCGAACGTCAATACAAGTACGGCACTCGCCGAAACCGAGATGTGGTGCGTGCAGCTGTCCGTTCCGTGTCCGAGCGTACGTTGAGGTCAAGCATCGATTGGCTGATCCTGTATTTATCCTTTTTTTCCCCCGCACGTCTCCATGTACCCTCTGTCAATGCATCCGACTTTGCAACAGCACTTCAGCAGCATGTTCATGCCCGACAATTTGTCCTGCGGCGATTCTCGGTCATCAGAAACAGACGCAAGCGGCGGTCGTGCTGCGGACTTTGTCCGCATCGTCCAAGCCATGGTTTACAACGTATTTGCTCTGCTCGAGCAAATCTTGGAGGCCGCCGAGAAGGAGGAAAACGAATCGGCAGAGCCCAACCAGGGCGACGACGACAATGCCAGCCAAGTCATCATCAAGTCAAGAGAGCTGATTGAGCGGCTCTACCAGGCCACCCGTGACCTGCATCCTTTCCACGACATCCCGATTGCCCCTATCTTTGGTTGACTTGGCTCTATTCTCTCTCTCTTGTTCTTGTCTTGCAGTCGCAGTCTCGCGGTCCCCTTACCAGCAGTCCGGAGTTTTCGACTTCCATGCGTTGTTGATGCAATTCAGCTCCACTGGCTCGTCAATCCCTCTTGTTCCGGCTATCCCACTCTGTCCCGTTTTCAAAACTGGCACGTCTTACTCGTCACAAGTACCTTGCAATCCTGTGGTCTCGCAATCGTAGGCCTTCAACCAAGTAGCAGTACATCGGTCTCTAGCCATGAACCTAGCGGGAAAACACGGTATCTTCATTGACGACAATGACGGCGACAGTAACCGGAATCGGCGAGGGGGTATATACTTGGGCAATCCACAAGGGAGAGAAAGAGATCGAAGCATAAGAGTGTCTCAAGCTGCTGGTGCTAGTGCTCGTGCTAGTTCTGGATCCGTTTTCGCTTGACATCGATCTTGCGGGCGTCTTGACGGCCTTGTTCAAAGGCGGATGTGTCTTTTTTGTAGGTGGAACGCGGACGTTTTCGCAGTTTAAGCTCGGAATGCTGGGATGCGAGGTATTCGTCGGCGATCTGTTCTGCGTCCTGACGAAACCGGATCAGTTGGCCGGAAGAATGCCATTCTGCTTCCGTTCCTCTGTCTGAATCAGGTTCACCTTTGACAGTATGGCCGATATCGTGGTCAGAAGCCTCGCGCTTGATGGATGGCTTGATGTCATTGGTATTGGAAAAAGAAAAGGCATCGTCTGGGCGCTCGAGCTCGTTGTCAAGAGTGAGATCAATAATGGGCTTTTCGTCGGCCTCGTCAAAGTCGGGCTTGACTTCCATCGCGTCTCCACCGTCGGGCACAGGTGGGTCCGAATGCGTGTCGTACCACTGCTCGTTGTCTCGCTCGTCGTCATCGCCATCGTCATATTGCTGGTCGTGGTCGTGGTCGTGGTTGTCGTTGTAGCCGTATTCGGATCGCAGGCCAAAGGGAAGCTCGGATCCACCATACCTCTCTCCCTCTCTCTCTTGCGACGCCGATCGCTTGAATGGCTTCACATCCGCGTCCTCGTCGGGCACGTCTTCCAGGTGGACGTTTCTCGAGCCTGATCCAGACACCCTGGCATTGGCAGTTCTGACATTGGGCTTCACGTCCCGATCTCGCGGGTCGTTGTCGTCGGACCAGGGGTCTTGTTTCGGCTCTGGCTCAGGCTTGACGGTGGGAGCATGGCTGTTCGACTCAAGTCTCTGAACTTCCTTTTGCCGCTGCTTGGCTTCGCAGGATTCTGCATCCCGAATGCGTTTGTTTTCGGTTTGAATGGCTCGGTCGAGTTCGTCCTTCTTCTCTTTGCGAGCAAGCGAGATGAGGCCGGCAGCTACGCCCTGGCAGTAGCTGTTTTTGCCGGTCTTGCCACGGACCTGTTTGGCGTCGGCCTTGTCGTTGGCCCAGGTGAGGATCTGGTTGTGCACCATTTCGAACGCGTAGGCTGCCGCAACCGTGTTGAGGGCAAGCCCGTAAAAGGTCCAGCTGAGCTTGGTCCGGTTGGCATACGAGGTCGAGTAGGCCTTGACGTCGAAAAACATGTTGATGGCCACGGCGACTTGGTTCACCCAGCTCTCGTTGCGGGGGCTCGCGTTAGTCTGCGATACAATCTCGACGATTGACATGCCCGCTCGTGATTGGTTCTCCGCCGAGTCGGAGGCAGCAAGCAGGTCTGCCTGCGTCAGGTTCTGCGACGCCATCAGCCGCGTCGCCAGCCGCAGCGCCTGTCTCGCTTCCGCCTCGCCCGTCCCAGGATGCTTGGCAAGCGCAAGCGACTTTTGGATGCGTGACAGGATGCCAGATTCTACGTTGGCAAGCTTGGTCTCGGCTTCGCTGACCGACTCGACCGCGTCGGTGGCCAGCGTCGCGATCTGGGCAACGGCGTACAGCTTCGAGGTGGCACTGGCAGCTACCCGTTTCTTGCTCGGACCGGTGGACTGCACCTTTTTCTTTCTATCTGATGATGCATCAAAGTCGCTGTCATCTCCATCATCGTCTCCGTCGCTTTCGAATTGGTCGCTCGGTTCGCGCTTTGGCCTCGTGGGAGGTTCGGCTCTGGACTGTCTCTGCGTACGACCGGGTGCGGGAGCCGGTGGGCCTGGTGGTGTGATGTCTTGGGTGTCGGAGTCTGAAGAGCAGAGGTCTATAACTTGCTCCTCGTCTTTGACCTTGATGCTGCCGGTAGGCTGCTTGGCATTGCGTGCATATCTGCTGCCCGTCGCTTGGTTGCCGGTAGCACGGGCATCGAGGTTCGTGTTGTCGAGCATGGCGAAAGGTTTGCGGTCATGCCGACTCTCTTGCTTGACCGGCATGCCAGAAAGGATAGACAGATCGCAATGACAGCACAGTGCAGAGAGCGTCGGACGCCTTGTATACAAAGTCTGACGGCCCAATGAAGGTGCACGTTTGGATGGTGTTGTTGTGTTGTTCTCTCTCTCTCTCTCTCTCTCTCTCTCTCTCTCTCTCTCTCTGTGTGTGTGTGCGTAAATTCAATAATCTGGCAAAAACAGTAATGGAAATGGCTGCACGAGAGGAGAGCGCGCGTCGTTGAGAGAGGCGTAGAGTGCTTGTCCCAACTACAGTATTTGTATATTGAATTTGCATCGGCAACATCATCGATCCATGGCCCGATTACGATTACTGAACTGAATTGTGCCATCAAGCTGAGGGAGGCACTCCGAGTTTTCTGGACTTGCTTCCCGGTCTTGCATGCATGCATGCATTCGCAAGAGAGCCATTTTTCTCGTGTCTCTCTCTATGCAACTCGGGAACGGAGCAAGGCAGGAAGGAGGAGGACCCTTTTGAGCTTTCCATGCCTCTTTCCCAGCCTTATTTCTTTTTCGTATGTGTGGGCGTGTTGTACATTAACTCTTCTCTTGGTCTTCATCTTTATTGATCCTATTTGAAGCCATACCACAACACACGCATGTTTGGTGGAGTCGCATCACGATCAGCTCTGTCTTGCCTTGCTACTGCCACCAGAACCCCGTCCATCAGCTCCCTTGTCTCGTCCACTTCAGCAACAGCTGCGAGAATCATGTCGACCTCTAGCTGGGCATCGACACCTCCCATTCCTGCCGACAAGCGTCCCATCGTGCTCTCGGGACCCTCGGGCGTCGGCAAGAGCACCCTCCTCAAAAAACTCTTTGCCGAATATCCCAACGACTTTGGCTTTTCCGTCTCGCGTGAGTGTCTCCTACCCGAGTATCCCTTCGACTCTCTGTGTGCTCTTTGACTGACCGACTTTCGATGTTTTCTCCTTCTCTGTCCCTTTTTTTGGAATGGGCGGTGGACCGACAGATACTACTCGCGATCCCCGACCGGGCGAGGTGCGAGGACAGTCGTACCACTACGTGTCGCAGGAAGAGTTTGAATCGTTGGTGCAGCAGGGTGCCTTTTTGGAGCATGCCAAGTTTGGAGGGAACCGGTATGGGACTACGGCCAAGGCGGTTGCGGACGTGTCTACCGAGGGAGTAACTGGGGCGGATGGCTCCACCAACGCACGTCGGGCAGTTCTCGACATTGACGCACAGGGCGTCAAGCTCATCAAGGCCAACCACCCCTCCCTGAATCCAATCTACATTTTTATCTCGCCACCCTCCTTCTCCACCCTGCAGCAACGACTGACGGGCAGGGGAACAGAGACACAAGAGTCCATCACCAAACGACTCGCCATGGCTGCCTCAGAAATGGCCTACGCGCGCCAGCAGAATGCGCACGACTGGATCATTGTCAACGACGACCTGGAGCGTGCCTACTCGCTCCTCAAAGCGGCCATCAACCAAACCCTCCAGCCTGGTCAAGACGACAAAATGCCCCCCGTCCAACAGGAAGAACAAGAATGGTCCCAGAAACAGATCTGATCTTGATGCCCCTCGCTCTCGCTATACACGACTCACCCCTCCTCGCGCGCGCGCGTCTCTTGCACGTCACCACTCCATTTGCCTCGGCCTCCTACAACGCCTAGTTCAATAGACGAGCAATAAATGCAACGTGGTTGCAGTCGCAAACAACTTGATATGCGGTGCTTGAACGGTACAATACATGGACTGCGAGTAAAGAGGACAACACGGTCGACTCGAGGACCGATGATGGGAAATGCAGAAAGAGAGACCAATTCGAGGACTCGGGCCGGGCTGGGCGACGGCGGGAGGAACTCAGCGGGGCCACTGTTTGTGCGCGTCGGTGAGGGGAACGTAGAGCACGCCGCAGACTTTCGTCTTGGACACTTTGCCGGTGGCGTCCTTGTCGACCTGGTAGATGTTTTGGTCGGCTGTACCGTCGCGTTCGGCTACGGGGATAAACATGCGGCCTGGCGAGTTGAGTTGGTCGATGAGGGGCTGGGGAATGCCGGGGGCTGCAGCGCCGACGTGGATTGCGTCGAACGGTGCAGCGTCCGCGAACCCCAGTCTGCCGTCGGCGCAGATGTTTTTGATGCTGCCCGAATCGAGGGCGTGTTTCAAGCCGTCGTCTGCGAGGTTGGAGTTGGCCCTGTCGACAAGGCCTTGAATGTGGTCGATGCCTAATACACTGCCCTGTTCCTCTCCAACGAGCTTGTGAAAGATGGCAAGCGTGTATCCGGAGCCAGAACCTACGTCGAGCACTTTACTTCCAGGTTGTAGAAAAGGCAAGAGGTTCTCGCAGGCATGCGCGTGCATATGCGGCGCGGAAATGGTGGCTCCAAACCCAATCGACTGCGGTGCATCCTGATAGGCGTTGGACTTGTCCAAAACGTACTTGGCCCGATCCACGCCAGACATGGCCTCAAACACCCGCGTCGACGTGATGAGCGACGAGCGTCGCATGTTGCCAATCAGCTCGGCATTGCTTGCTCCTGATGATCGCCATGCCATCTTGCATCGAGCTCGACCAACACTGCAAAAGTTTCAAAGGACCAGGTGCCGAGACAGAACGATTGGTTGCGTGCCACGATGGAAAAATGAGCCCCGGCTTGTCGAGCTGCCAGAAGAGTACAGTACTCGCTACCGTGGCGTTTGAGTCGCAGAGTGACGGCCGATCAAAATTTAGCTCTGCACCTGTGATCAGGGTCAAGCAAAGAGGAAGAGAGGAAGAGATCAAGGGGAGGATGCAGTTCAGATCAAGTCATCAGAGCCGGTCCGAATGGTGGCTGCACTTGGGCTATCGTATACCGCACTGTATCTTTGAGCTCTAAAATCGGACCGTCTTTTGGCTGATTCAGGGTCCAAAGCGAGGTGAGGCGAGGCGAGGGAGTTGCAAGCATGTAGAAAAGGCACCGTAGTGTCCTGTATTGTACTGTACTGTGTCGAGTAAGTTACTGTGCTGTACTGTAACGCTGTTTGTTGCCGCTGCGCTCTATGCACGCACCATCCCAACACCTTGAGAGTGGAGGTCCCTCTATCATCCTGACCTAACAGGCCAAACCAACACACACTTTTTGGAGCACTCGACATTCTCTCTCTCTCATCCACAATCACAATCACGTTGCTCAGCTCGTTGTTCGATCGGGGCAAAGACGAAGTGTGCATTGCAGAACAGGGATGCGTATAGTACACGGGTGCAAGCCAAAGCAAGAGAGACGGCGGCAGAGATAAGCGAGCGAGCGAGCGGCAATGGTCTACTTGCACAGTACCTTGTCGTACGTCACTCCCTCTAGCGCAATAAAGCGACGGGTAAGAACAAGAAAAAGAAATGGGACACCTTGTCAGCAGGCCATTCATGCTTTTGCTTTTGCGCTGGTTGATCGCATGCGCTTCTTCTTCTTCCCTTGTCGAGTGTTGTGCAAAACTCACTAATGGCACCGCCGTTGAGACTGCGACGCACGTTGCTGGCAAACACCGCGCGATCCTTGCGAAGATCCTCTGCCGCCTCTGTTTCCCAGCAGAGCGTCGTCGTAACAAGCAATCAATGAAGAGAAGGAAAGGAAAATTTCGGTCAGCAAATTCTGGATCTTGATTCAATGCTAGATGCAAGGTGCTCGCAGAGCCACTCACCCTTGTTGAGCGGATCGTCGGCATTTGGCTCGAGAAAGAGATATTGCAGGCCGACCATGATGGAGTTGAGGTTGAGAACGGGCTTCCAGTCTTCTCGAAGAATGTTGAGACACACGTTGCCCTCGAGATCCACATTTGGGTGGTAGATCTGCAATGCAACACAACATACAACAGATAGTAGATACAAATGACCAGGAGTGTAATGTGTCAGTGTCTGTGCGGATATCGGCTCGAGCCATCGTGCCTCGTGAAAGGGAAGGGGGCCGAATGCTGAAGTTACCTTTTGCGTGCACTTGACTTTTGGAGGTTCGTGCGGGTAGTTGTTGTTGATTGCAAAGGTGAACTTGAACGAGCCGGTCTTGTACATGCCTGGACGTACAAGCAGAGGTCGGTGATAGAAGTCCAACGCGCGAGTGACGCGGGCCAAAGAGACGATACGACGGAACGCGTTCAGCTTTGATTCAGATTGTCATCAGGTAGGAAGACTGGTGGAGCAAAGTGGGTCCAGACGTTGCTAAGGGAGAGGAACACTTACCCTCGTCTGGCTCGATGGTGAGGGAAAAGTTGAGCACGTCGGCCGGATCCGCAAAGTCGGTCTTCATCGTCTTTGGCAACTCCAACTCGGTGAGGTCTGTTTGTTTGTTTTGTCCGCGAAAGCAGAGTAGGCAGCAAGAGCCACGAGAGGGTTCAGTCAGCGCGATGCACAGGAGCAAGGTATGGACGAGAAAGTGCGAAGAAACTCACCCTTCTGTACGCGCAGCTGGGCAGGCGACGTCTTTGGCTTCTTCTTCTTTGCCGCCTCCTCGTCCTTTTTCATGGACCAAATCTGTTCGACGGGCGCCGAAAAGGGGAAGGATATGCGTCAGCTACTGCTCGATTTTAGAATATCAGATGCAAGTCCAATGGTCGAGATTTGCAGCGCACCTTGATCATGTTGCTTTGGTTGGCTGCTCCTCGGCCCGGCTATCGTTCCTTGGAATGCGAGGTGCTCGTTTGATAATGCTGCTGGACTAGCCGTGCCTACGAATGCTGCAGAGGGAGAGGAGCGTCGCTGCTCCGATGCCGGTGGCGAAGGGTGGTGCGATGCGGTATCGATGCGAGATGCAGGTATTTGCTGATAGAGCGAGGATGGTAGGTTGAATATGCTGGTGCGACTGCGATGTCTATCTTGTCAAGGAGGAGGATACAGATACACGGAATGAATGCAATGGGAAAGCGAATTTCTGCTGACGGGTATGCGATGACAAGACAAGGAAGGTGGAGGCTTTGTGATCGTCGTCGAGAGCAAGAAAGGGCCTGCAAGAGTACCGTAGTGGTAATGTGTGGTACTGTTGTAGTGATTGGTGTGTGCAAGCTGAGTTCGGCGTTAAACACACCGACCAAAGCAGCGAGCGATACGCAAACGGTAAACGTCGATCTGGGAAATGTGCAAATGCCGCACGCAGCATCGACAAACGGCTCCCAAAACCAACACCTACGTCGGATCTGACAGTCACAATCAATCCCATTCCTCATTCCCATCATCCGTGTGAATACTGTATTGTGAATGTCATGCCGCATGGTGGAGGCCCGTGTTGCATAGGGTCCATGTTCTCTTGCTTTTCACCATCATCCTCAACTGACCCAGTATTCGACCTCCTGTGCGAGAGAGAGAGATATACAATGCCGACATTGCCAATAGACAGGCCGGCTATCGGAGAGGCGAGTGGCTTTGCTGCTTCCTCTGCCTCTGCCTCCGCCTCCAACGGTAACAGTGGCAGTGGCAGCAACCATGCCGACAAACAGCTTCGGATCCTCACATTCAACGTGTGGGGGCTCAAGTACATTTCCAAGCTGCGCGTTGCACGCATCAAGGCGATTGCCGCATCACTCGCATCCGCTTCGACGCCGCACTACGACTTTGTGTGTCTGCAAGAGATCTGGTACGAGTCCAAAGACTGGCGCTTTCTCAAACGCGCTGTAGCCGAGCGCTATCCGCACTCCAAGTTCTTCTACTCGGGTGCCTTTGGCTCGGGGCTTGCGATCCTCTCTCGGTGGCAGATTCAAGAGACACGCACGCATCCTTACTCGCTCAACGGCCAGCCGATCCATGTCCACCACGGCGACTGGTTTGTCGGAAAGGCGTGCGGTTGCGTCACTGTCAATCACCCCCTCCTCGGCCTCGTCGATGTCTGGAACACCCACTTTGTGGCCGCGGGAGGAGAAGACGGCTCCGAGGCCCAACGCTCCCATCGCATCACGCAGGCATACGAACTAGCTGCCAACTGTCGCAACTCGGCCACTCGCGCAAGACACGTCGTCTGCGTCGGCGATCTCAACTCGACCCCTCCCTCCCTGTCGATTGCCCTTCTTCGCGACGTTGGCGGTCTCTACGACAGTTTTCTGGACACGCATACGCGGCTCCCTCCCTTGGCTGTCGCTTTGCCTCCAGAGAACTACGACCAGCTTGGTGGTGATGGTGGTCTCCCTGGCTCCTCTTCCCCCCTCACTTCCACATTGCCGGGCAGACCGGACCCCGAACGCGCAATCGCACATCTCGGCGTAACCTGCGACTCTCCACTCAACACCTGGACCGCTGGAAAGAACCTCGATCCCCGCGCCACCCGCGCCGCAGGCAAACGCCTCGACTACATCCTCTACCGTGGTCCCGCTCTCGACCACGACCCTTCCACTCAACTCGCATACACCGCTAGTGCAACCACCAGCAGAGGTCGTCTCGCGCCCTCGGAATCCAACGTCGTATTCACCGACAAGGTCCCCGGTCTGGGCTGTTCCTACTCGGATCACTTTGGGCTCGAGACCACCTTTGATATACTGGACTCGCCTGCCGCGCCTTGTCTCCCCCGTGGTGCGGGTGCGGGTGCGGGCATCAGTCGCTCCAACCATGCCTCGACCACAACAGCCACATCGGATTCAGCAGTGGCCAATTCAAATCATTCCCACACCCTGAGGTCCGCCGCACATGCCCTCGCAGGCGGCCATGTGCGTGCACGCTCCACCCAGACCTCGCACTTTTACCTCTTTGCCCTCGCTCTCGTGCTCGCCCTTGCTCTCCTGGTCGCAAGCATCTTCCAGCCGCTGGGTGCCGTCAACCCGGTCTTTATCCTCTTGGCCGTCGTCGCAGGTTGGGCCGGAACTACCATGCTCTACAGCGCCCTTGTTTGGGGCGAGTGGGAAAAACGTACGTATCGCTCATCCTCCATGCCTCTAAACCTCGACACATCGCTGACACTTTGGTCCTCCTTTTCTTCCCATTTCTCCGGTATGTTTACTATCTCTTTGGATCTACACAGGCACACTGAGAACAGTCATTGAAATGATCGAGATGGAACTCGACCAGGTCCGAACTCTGGCTGGAAAGTCTCCCTCTTCTTCTGCGTCTTCGGCAACTACTAGAAACCACGTTAATACAGACACCCAGCCCACTTCATCATCCGTTAGAGAAGGTACGCTGTTCTAGCTTCGCTCCTGCTCTCGCCCCCACTGTTGTCCCTTGCTCCACGTGTAGCTCAGCTAATATTTTTGCTTGGCACAACGATCCTGCACTCTCTGTCGACTATTCCAATAACTTGGATTCGGGGTGATGTACTTCTAGACACATGCACATGATACGGACGGCAAACATGGCGAGGGTGATTGAGGAGGGCAAATGTCCAGAACAATGCTATGATATGCGAGCAAGATGATTCAGCGTAACAGTCTCTAGGGATACAGATAAAGGGGGTTCGGAATGTAAAAGTCTAATGCGACTTGCACAGTTCTTCTAAGATGAACGAGGGAGAAAGATGAGACGCGAGTCTAGGCAGTGATGCCGCTCTGTAGTCTGTGGGAGTTGGGGGTAGCGGAGCCGTTTCTCCGGGTAGAGCCGGCGAGCATTGCGGCTCTGATGGAAGTGGCGGGGTTCGGGTTGGCAGAGACACCTGCGTGTGAGTTGGAGTGGGAGGCAGGGAGAGTAGATCGTCGCGGGGAGGGACGGGTGAAGGTGTCGATAGCTGCGCTTTTGCGAACCACGACGAGTTTGTCCGGCCCGAATCGGAGAGCGGTGGGAATGTCTCCGTCCACATCGACTGTCACTGTTGGCTGGAGAATGGCGACTTCGGATCGGGGGAGTGAGGGATGCTCGATCACGTCGTCTACTGCAATCCCTGCTCCGCCTTGACCGTGACCTTGCGCGTACGGCGAGTGGGACTGGGCAAGTGGCCCATCCAACCCGGTCGAAACGCGGCGACTGCTGAAGCCCGACGGTGATCGCAACGCCGATTGCTTGTCCACCAACGAGTAGGTCGATCCGGCTCCACTCGCATCTGCTCCTGCTCCGCCAGCGGCGCCCGTACGGCCCGAGATGCTGCGCCGCGAAGACGACCCACCGGCACCTCCGTTCAGATGGGCATGGGACGACGCGCCGTGCAGATGCGGTGCGTGCGACTTGGGCCTGTTGAGAGCGGCGCTGGAAAAGTCCCAGAGAATGAGCTTGCAGTCTTCACCAACCGAGCCGAAGCGGTAGGTCCTATCGTCGCTCGACCAGCGCCAGGGATCCCAGGCCAGACCCGTCACAAACGACGTATGTCCCTGGCACCGGGCCACAATCCTTCCTTCTCTCGGGCTCCACACCGTCACGAGATCATCCTGGCCACCCGTCAGAACAAACTTGGCGTCCGGACTCCACACGACACAGTGGAGGCCGCCAAAGTACGAGTGAAACACATCCAGCAGGCGCTCGGTGTTGATGTTGGCAATGCGGAGGATGCCGTCCTCTGCGACGATGGCAACGTGCGAAAAGTCGGGCGAGAAGGCAAAGTCGGTGATGCGGGTCCGAGAGACGGCCCAGTGCGATACCGGATTGAGCCGAGCCCACGGCGTCTCCTTGCCCTTTCCAGACATGCCGTTGGTGCTGAGGCTTGCGGCGGCCGCTGCGGCTGTGGCCGCCTCCTGGAACTGTCGCGCCTGGAGCGAGCCAGGTGCAAGTCCAGAGGCAATGGGCGGTGCGCCGGGCTTGGTGACCAGCAGCAAGGGCTCGCGCTCCGTCTCCGACCCATCCGACTGGCGCGAAGACACACCGCCGGCAGCCAGTAGACCTGGCCGGCTGTCTCGTCGCGGGGCCTGGTGCGGCACGCTGTCGGAGCTGGTGGATGAGGTGACCGTCTCTGCAGCGTCGTTGGTGGTGGCGGTCGAAGCCGTGGCCGTGCGCTGTCCGAGCCCGGGACGCGCGCTGCTGTCGACTGACGGGTCATTCGACAACGCTCCAGCAGCCGAGGTGGGCGTGCCTGCGGCCGCAAAGGTGTGGACAAGTGGCGAGGTAGGCTGGGTGCTGCTGCCACTGGTGGCCGCCTGCAGCGCCGAGCTGGAGCCGTTGGGATCCGACGACGAGCGGGTGTCGGACGCGGCGTTCCAGACAGCAGGAACAAAGTCGGTCGAGTCCTCACGGTCGCGGTCGTAGACGAGCATGGTGCCGTCTGCGTGTGCGGCCATGATGAGATTCTCGCTGCCGGGCAGCCACCGAACTTGGGTGACGGGGGCCGGGGTGATGCAGCCGCCCTTGTTGATGCGCGTGTATCTGGATGCAATGGGGTCGAGCCAGATGAGATCGCCGGTGACGAAGCCGACGACAATGTCGAGCCGGTCGTGGGCGCGGGTAAACTGGTTGACGTCGAGACAGCTGGGCGATGTGCTGAAGGTGATGCGGGCCAACGACTCCTTTTGCTTGCCGTCGGTGTCGGCGAGCCAGAAAAAGGAGCGGGCGTTGGTCATGAAGGTGAAGTGCTCGGTATCGGTGCGAGCGGCGAGGATCTTGTTGAGTTCGGGATGCGTCATCATGCGGTTGACAAAGTTGCTCGAGGTGTTTTTAAGGTTGTTCTTTGGGCGCGAGGGTTTGGCGGAGAGCTTGCCCATGCTTTCGCCGAGGCCTGCAAAGCCCATGCCGGAGCCGCCGATGCCTGCGATTCCCGCCAGCGGGCCGGTCGCGCTGGGAGGAAGTCCGCCGGTGAGGTGACTTGGTGGCGCATCGATGCCCTGACTAGCGAGCGGGGACTCGAGCATGCGTCCAGCCGCTGCCCCGGCACCAGCGCCAAAGGCGGCGGCGGAGGAAGAGGCGAGCTCGTTGGAAGAGGTGGTGGATTCAGAGACGGTGCTAGAGGCCATGGCTGCGGCGGCGGCAGCAGCCGCCTTGGCGGCCTCTCGCTGTTTCTCGGCGGCCTTGGAGTTTTTGGATGTGGCCGGGTAGCGAAGACTGGCGGTAGAGACGCGCGGGGGTGGATAGATGGCGGCAAATTGAGCCTGGGTGGTGGGGAGAGGGTTGAGATGGATCATGGGCTGGGGAGGCGAGGTAAAGCGCGCCGAGCAGACGTAGGTGCCCTCGGGAGCGTCGAAGGACTCGGTGGTCATGACTGCTGCCGTTGCGGCGGGCACGGTCTGTGCCGAGATGAGCGACGTGCCGCCGGGCAAAGGCCGCATCGTCGTTGGCGGGAAGGCGATGGGATACATGCTGGGCGATTAAATGGGTTTGGCAGACGCTGCGACGAAACCATGCGAGAGCGAGACTTGATGCGATGTTACGATTGGCTACGCAGTGGCTGCCTCGACCGAGGCGAGTGGTGGTTACGATCGTTTGGAGTTCCTTGAATCCAGAAAGCTGACTTGGAACATGCGATGGCCTGATGATGTCGTAGGATGGCGTCAGGAGCCAGTCGAATGCGCGTGAAGGTGCGAGGGGAAGGCGTTGGATGGGCAAGAACGCAAGACGGACAGATAGCAGACAGCAATGGTGTGGTGTATGTACTGTAGCAAAGGGTCTCGGAGAGTGCAGGTTGATTGATGAGAGGGCAGGTATCAAATTACTGCACTGCACGCTGTACAGTAATAGGTGCTCGAAGGGGCTAACGGGCTGACGGGCTGACTGGCTAACGTTGGAAGACCGGTCAAGTGGAGCTAGGAATGAGGCAGAGAAGCGCACACACCCCGCGGACAGGAAAGGCGGGGGAGGGCTGACGATGATGTTCGGCGGGTTGGGGGAAGAGGGACGGGCGAAATTGAGCGGTGTGGACAGGGCCGACAGGCGGGACTTGGTTGGGGGGATAGCAAGTAGGGTTTTGGGTGGGGGGACAAGACAAGGGTCGTTTGATGGGAAGATTCCGAAGGTGGAGTACACGGTACAGTCCAGTCCAGCACAGGAATGGAGCAGCCAAAAGCCAAGACGAGGATTGGCCAGGGTCAGCGACGGTGGCAGATCGCTCGAGTTTCGGAGCTAAAGGGGGCAAGAAGCAGCGAGCGGTTGGACAAGGGGGGAGGAGACGGGGCAGAGAAAAGAGGAGGGAAGTGGGAGGTCATGGATTGATGACGGAAAGAGCCAGCCGAGATTGGCAGCGATGCAGAGACAGGGCGGTGATGTAGGTAACAGTCGGTGAGCCAGAGTGGATCGAACAATAAAACGGCGGTGATTCTTCCTTTGGTGGAGCAACGCAGCACAATGTAATAATATTAAATTAACAGCCAGTACTGTAGAGTGGTAAAAGGGTGGAAGCGAACCCCGGCTAAGAGCAGTGTCAGGCACACTACGCAGCCAAAAGCAACGACACGCAGACCAGCTGACTTGACCACGAGGTGCAGCCCAGCCGGGCCTGAATACTGTATGTACACCACAGTACTGCGCTGTAGTTCGTACTATACAGTAGTAGCCGCTACGAGAGAAGGGCCAATTCTCCCCTGTCCAAGTCCAGAATGGGGAACAGAGGGAGGCGGGGAGAACGTCGTACACGTATACAGTGCTTGACCTTCCTTGACTTCAGAAGCTGTTCGAGACCGGTGATGTGATGTCGGATGCCACTACGCCAAAAGGGCAAAAGGGAGAAAAAGATAGGCACACTGCATCTTCTGCAGATGCTGTGCTGTGCAGCCAAGCAAGCAAGCAGGCAAGTGGTGAAGACGTCGGAGCTGCAGAGTCCAGATGCTGTAATTGCCTGCTCCAAAGCCGATGGACAAGGAAGGGGCTTGGGTGAGCAGACGAGGCCCTTACCCTTACACCCCCAAAAAAACAGAAACAAAAAAGGGTCCGCCTGATATCAATTACTACATAGTACTCTTTCTTCCCGCTCGCCTTTCCCAGACGGGGTTTGCCAGCCGACGGGCGGACCGAGATTGCCGAAATATTATATGAATTACAGACAACATTAATGTTAACGTGTTTGATGAGATCCTTTATTGCTTTGCTTTGTGGCAGAGCAGATACAGTACGTACGATTCGACGAGTGACGAATCGACGTACGAGTTAGACTTTGACATGACTGGCAAAGGCCTAGCATTGTGTGGATGGAGGTACAGAGTACACAGCGCCTAGATGGTTACAGGGCGTGTGACGAGGCAGGACCAAGCGATATTGCGATACAGTACATTGTACAGTAGAACAGGGCTTCTGTGTACCGTCTGCCAGCATGTCCGTGGCTTGACTGTCTCGATTGACCTGCATCTCTTTTTGTCTCAAGTCTGTGCGGTCGACAAAGCAAGTGCACGAGGATGGTGCGGGGACGAGGTCAATTTGCGTCGAACACCGCATCATCAGGGCAAGTCTGCAGCTCGGATCGCCTGCACCCGATTATCATTGACCCGGTCGAGCCACCTCCCCCATATCACTTCATTTTGGACTTTGTCCGCCACCAACTTTCCCTTGCATGCTATCCTCTCGAGCCGCAGGTCAGCCAACATGCTCGCATGAGCCGTGTCGTTGCGCGCCTGGTCCGAGAGCCGATCCGTGCTAGACCCTGTGACGGCGTGGCTGGCTCTCTCAAGGTTCACGCAAGGCAACTGTAAAGTACGCGAGGTACGTGCAGCAGCTATCAGATCTGACCCTTACCAGATTCGAATCCCGATCAGCAGGCGGCGATTCCGACAGTATGTGGGAGCAGCACGGGGCTCGTGCTGCCACGATATGTATCCTGACATACGAAGCTCCACCTAGAACGCACACATGGGGCGGATTTGATCGCCGGCTCGGAAGCCCATTAGCTTATCCCGATCGGTCATCAATTGGCACGGTCGCATTCTGTTGGCATTGGTAGCGACATGCAGACGCGAGTTCGCACTGTCTAGCACATGGCTGGACCATGACTCTGATCGTTGAGCCCCGTGGTGCAGTTTTGGCTGTGAATGTGACCCTGGCAGCACCGAAAGAAGGGCGACTACTGCGGCACCTGTACTGGCACGACACACGGGAAGCCAACATGAATGAGGTGAAGAGCAGCAGACACGCAACTTGGCAACGACCCCGAATCTGAAGCGTCATCGCGACAAGGCCGACCATCGGCCCCGATTACAATTTTCAGCCTAACACGTATTTTTCAACTTCCTGGACGTGTGTGTGTGTGTGTGTGTGTGTGTGTGTGTGTGTGTGTCTGCGTGTGTAAATGTGACAGTGAGCGTGTGGCTCGGGCGCGGGTTCACTGCAGTGCGAGCTAGACTGTAGCTATCTGCCTTTCGGTGGTCGCTTCCAATCCGACAAGTGGGGCGTGTGTGCCCAGCCAGTCAAACCCCCGGCCAAGTACTGTAGCAACAGCAGCAGCAGCAGCGGGAAGATCAACACCAACGCGGACCACGCTACTACAGTACAGTCCTGTATTATATTGGCTTGGCATCACAGAACCGCACCGAACACGATTGAAACCGACATCGCAATCACTACTGTACCCCTGCCGATGCGACAAGGCTACCAGCCAACCACGTAATCGCTCCGAACTCCTTCCATCTTCTTTGGCTTCTGCCCTACATCCTCGCAGTTGTCTTGCGGCAGCGGCTGACCAGACTCGCATCAATCACATTGACGCATAGGCATACCCGACGCCCTGTCTTTCATTGGCCTGTAGCCCTTTGCACTGATATTTGCGTACCATCGATCTCGTCTCGGAGGAGTCATTACTGCTAAGGAATCCCCACTACCGCTAGTTTCAAGCTGAGACGGACGACGCAGCTGAAAGACCGCATCGGCACATCCGTACCAAACACATCCAAAGTCGCTTGATCCGATCGAGCCGATTGGGGCTGTCACTATCTGGCGGGATACCGGATGTGGCTTGAACCTTCTTTGCGCACAAAGCCAGTGTAAAGTATGCAAGACGTTTCCAGTTTCTCTTCTTGATCAACGCTTGCGCAGTCGGGCAAATCGGCAACAACAAAATCATGGTTGGTGCAAACAACGACGACTCAGCCTCGGCCACCGCGCCTTCGACCCGCGTTGCTACACCATCTTCGCAGCCATCGAATCCGCCACTACCACCAGATACACCGCCTCTGAATCGAGGCGCTTCGTCTGCAGGCATGGCTGCCGGCTCCGCCCTCCGCAACGAGATCGGCAGCCCCACCAGTGCCGGTTCCGACGTCGATTCTTCCTTCAACGACACCGGCAGCTTTGCCCCCTCCCTCCTTGCCTCGCGTCTCGGTCGCAGCCTCTATGGTGCCGGCGTCGGATCTACCACCAGCCTCGCCGGCTCGGGATTCAACTCGCCGAGCATCTCCCTCTCGGGCTTCAATGCCGTATCGACCGTACTCAACAACCCCTCCAAGCGCCAGCATCCCATCGACCCCAAGTCCTCCCGTTTCCCTCCAGTCACGCCCAACCATGCTCCCGCCGATATTCCCAAAGTCAAAAAGGCCGATCTCGATGGCTACCTCTCTGCCGTTCGGCCCGAGTGGGATCGCTTCATGCGCAATCAGAGCATTGGCAGGCAAGGTAGAGCTACGTTGGAACAGCAGCGACAACAGCAACAGCAACATCAACAGCCGCAACACCGGCAAGATGGACAACTCACATCTTCGCACGACAGCGACTCGCTCGATAGCAAAAAGTCGCGGCGTCATAAGTCGACGCCAAGCCTCACCTCGCTGTCGGCCGACCTCATGGCTGTACCACCGCCCGCGGCCAAAAAGCGCCTGCCACCACTCAGCGCTGTGCCGCAGGTGTTCTTCTCCGAAGAGTTCGACCTCGGCAACCCGTACACCTTTGACATTGTCACCGAGCGCTACAAGGCCAGTGCATCCGAACCCAGCGGCGCAGGCGGCACCAGCGCTACCACCTACGATGTTGCGCTCAATCAGATGCTGCAGGAGAAGCTCAGCTACTACTCCGACGTCATCGAGCAGCACCTCATCATTGAAATTGGGCAGCAGTCGTCCTCGTTCTTTGCTGCTCTTGAAAACTTGCACGACCTCAGCGCCGAAGCCGAGAGCTGTCTGACCAAGATCCAGGGTCTGAAATCCGAGCTCGATGTGATCGATGAAAGGCAGGCCAAAAAAGGCCTCGCTGTCGTTCAGCACCAGCACAAGCGACGCAATCTTGAACGCAAGCAGGCAGGCATCCAGACGGTCCGACAGGCGCTCGAGCGACGCGAGCTGATTCGCCTACTAGTGCAGCAGGGCGAGACGGAGGAGGCACTCGAGCTCGTCACGCAGCTTCGAACCAGTCTCGAGAAGTCTGCAGGCTCCTCCGCTCTTCTAACCCCTACAATTGCGACCGCAGACAGCCGGGACGGCACCGCTGCTGCAACTGACAGTGACACAAAGCCGGCAGCGATCCCATCAACGCAGAGTGCGCCACTTGCGCTTCACCAGCTCGAGTGTCTCTCTGATATTCTGCCACAGTTGAATGACGTCGAGGCGAACCTCTCCGGCATGTTGGAGCAGGACCTGGTTGCTATTCTGCGGGAAGATATCGCCGGTCGCTTGAAGGATTTTGAAGCCGCCGAGTCAGTACTATCCGGCGCAACAATGGAAACAACGGCGCCATCGCTGCAACATTCCGCAAGTGCGACGCCGGCCTTGACGGTCGATACCGCCAGCTCACTGAGCAGCATTGGCGCGCTTTCTCCTGATGCCGTAGCCTCGGCACAGAATGGACCCCTCACGCCGTCCAAATTACCGTCTTCGCCATTTGGACACTCGGCACGTGCGCTGCCGCAACGCGATGCTGAGCTATCGAGTCGAATCGCCCCTCTGGTCATTGGACTTGCACGCACCGGCGGTATCGAGCGTGCCGTGGTCGCCTATCGCGAGGCTGCCATCGAGGCAGTCAAAGAGACGTGGAAGTCGGCTCTCAGCCGACACAGTGCGAAGACCGCAGAGGCCGTCGAATGGCTGCTCTCTGAGGACCTGTCCAAGCACGACGATCCAGAGCGCTTTCCTGGACCGGCGGCCCACATTCGCGACATGCAGCTTTCCGACTTTCTGGACTTGGGACGGGGGCTCTTTGACCGTCTCAACGAGTGTCTCCGAGCCATCGATATCCAGGCCAAACTCGTCCCCCGCATCCTCGACGAGCACAACAGCGCCGCCACTTTCAGCGATCCGGGCAAGAAAGAAGGCGGCAGCGACGCGAACGGTGCCAGTGGTGCACTATCATACGCAAACGCGAATGGCGAGTCCCGTGGCACACAACCGGCTGACACCTCCGCGACAACGTTACCGTTGCCACCACCGCCGACGATGCCGCCGGGCGTGCCGACCAACTTGCCCAACCGCATGGCCGACATCGTAGCCGCCTCGGCGGAGCAGGCACACACGCTATGCGCACGTCTGCTGACGCTGCGCTCCTCGACTCACACGGCCATGGACCTGCCGCCGTTCCTCGCTGTGTTCCAGCTCTGCTGGGGCTTCATCCTCTCCTCGGAGCAGATCTGCCGCAAGATGATTGTCGGCATGCGCGGCACCGTGCTCGGTCAGGCCAAGGGCTTCCTGGCAGCCTTCCATCGACGTCGCATTGAGCGCGCAGCCCGCGCCGTCGAGGAGGAGACGTGGGCACAGGCCGAGGTAGGCCACGAGATTCAGCACAAGATCCGGAGGATTGTGGAAAGCGCCGTGGAGGATCCTGCAGAGTTTGTCGTGACCGGCAGCGAGACGCAAATTGCGACCTCGAAAGTCACAGCGACGAACGCGAATGCAGATCCGAATGCTGCCGGCGATGAGGAAAGCGAGTCGCGACCATCGGGAAAGACACTCGAGATCGAGGACCGCCAGTATTTTGTGGTTCACGCGAGTCTGGACGTGCTGGGTCTGCTGGTCGAGTATCTCAAGGTCATCATCAACCTGCCGCTGCTGACCACCGAGGCCATGGCCCGCGTGGTCGAATTCCTCAAGCAGTTCAACTCGCGTACTTGCCAAGTCGTTCTCGGCGCCGGCGCCATGCGATCTGCAGGCCTCAAGAACATCACCGCCAAGCACCTCGCTCTGGCCTCGCAGTCGCTCTCGATCATGATCTCGCTGATTCCCTACATACGTGAGACAGTGCGACGCCACCTCAGCCCCAAGCAGGCCGTGATGCTGACCGAGTTTGACAAGCTTCGTCGCGATTTCCAGGAGCACCAGTACGAGATCCACGCCAAGCTCGTGGCAATTATGTCGGACCGACTCACGGTGCATTGCCGCACGCTGAACAATATCGACTGGAACGCGCCTCTACCCGCGCAGGCACAGCAGACGACCAAGGCCGAAAATGTCAACGGTGATGGAGACTCGGTCGCAGCTGCCACCGACGAAGCCAGCGTCGAGGTGGACCCCCACAAGTACGCCGTCGATCTGGTCAAGGAGACAGCGACGCTGCACAAGGTGCTGAGCAAGTACCTGCAGGTGCCTGTGGTCGAGCATGTTATCGGGCAGGTTCTCCGCGCGATTGATGCCCGTATCGCTCAAGAGCTCGAAAAGGTCGAGGTCAGGACCCAAGCTGCCCGCGACCGTCTCGAGGCCGACATCCGGCATCTCAAGGCAAAGCTCTCGGTGCTCAAGAATGTGGAGTGGAAGGGCGAAGCTCTGGACAGCATCTTGGAGACCAAGCAGGTGCCACCTCCGCCAGCGCCAGCAACCGGCGCTACTGCACCCGCCTCGGCCCCCGGCACGCCCATTCTGGAACAAGGCCCTGCTACTCCGGTCACGGATAAGGGCGGCTCGCAATTTGCCCCGGTTTCGTACAAGCCACGCATACCCAACATTTTCGCGCGTCGGCAGCAGCAGCAGCAGCAACAACAAGCTGCTAGTCCTCGGGGCTCGGCCGATGCACCGAGAACTGCTACTCCCGTAGAGGGTCGGTCTTCGACCGATGCCGCAGGACCACGAGGCAGCCAGGCAGCAGCTCAAAATGGAACTGAGAGCCAGCCACCTCTGCCGCAAAAGGAGGAAAAAAGCCCAGAGATAGCGGCTGGACCTGGAGCCCAGAGCATCGAAGACGAAATGCGTGACGATGTCCCGCCAACTCCGCCTGCCAAGGTTACGGAAAGCGCTGCCGAGTCGAATCAGGAAGAGAAGGATGGGCAGGCACGGTCCAGCGAGAGCCAAGGAGACGAGGTGAGAGCTTCCGAAGACCTCGTTGCGGCGATCGTGCCTGCTCCTGCCGAAGTAGCCGAGGTGCTGGCTGAGGCCTCGCCTGCGGCAGTTGTAGCGGCCACGACTGCTCCCGAAATGGTCCAGACTGAGGCAAGTGCCATTCAGGAAGCGGAACCAGAAAGTGTGGATAAAGCACAGACGAACGAGTCCTCTAGCGCTGCGACGGAGAAGAAGCCAGAGTCTGCCGAGACATCGGAAGGGAAGCAGGAAGCTCCGTCGACAGTCGACACGAGCAAAGCCGAGTCCAGTGCGGACAACACGTCGTCGCGCCCTTCGACGCCCGTCAAGACTGAGTCCACAAAGTCTACAGCAGCAGCATCGGGACCGACTGACTCTCCTGCCTCGCCCGCGAGAAGCGGCGCTTCGACTCCTGCGCCCAGTACGCCCTCCAAGCCGGGCCGCATGTCTCTCAAAGAGAGGCTGGCGGAGGCAGCCCGCAAACGAGCCATGCAGTCCGGAGGCCCGTCTACGGCAGCACAGCAGCAGCAGCAACAGCCATCGTCGTCGTCTGTCGCTGCTGCTCCCAGTGCTCCAGCTGCGCCTTCTGCTCCGACTGCCGCTACCGTCAACACCGATGCATCGTCGGCCGCGGCGACCGCTGATCAGGCTGATCCTGTCGGAGACACGAAAGCAGATTCGACAACGGCCGTCGTGACCGCAGGAACAGCTCCTTCCCGCGCGACAGTGGAAGCTGCAGAAACGGAAGCGTCTGTCTCGAGCGAAGCTGCTGCTGCTGCCACGGCCAACGACACATCTGCTCCTCAGACCGACGCAAAGACCTCGGTGTCCCCGGACGAAGCTTCTGCAGCCGTCGAGCTTGCGGCAAGCGCTGATGCAGACGATGGCGAGATTCCGACTGTTGCGCCTGCTGACGTTGAAGGACCAAGTACCGCCGATGATGCGGAGAAGGCGGTTGACGCGCCTGTCGAGAGTGGCACGCCGGCTGCTGAGTCGGGAGCCGGTGTTGAGACAGCTGCGGCTACGGAAGCACAGGAAGCCCCGGCTGGCTCGGACAATGTCGATCCGGCTCCCCCTGCAGCTTCTTCGGAGCTCGAGCAGCCGCAGCCGCAGCCGCAGCCGCAGCCTTCTGATGACGTTGCTGCCGACCAGACCGAGGACGCAACCGCAGCCGAGACTGATCCCGACACCGCCGACACCGCACTCACAAAGACAGAGGCTAGCACGGAAGACGAAGCCGAAGCTGAAAACGAGGACACTGCCAAGTCAGCCACCGAGCCAGGCCAACCCCAGGATACAGCCCAAACCAAAACAGGCAAGCCGAAAAAGAAGAAAAAGAAGGGAAAGAAGAAGTAGGCGTCTCCCTTCACGCGGTCACTTTCTTGTTCTTTCCCTTGTTTCGATGGCGGTGTTGTGAAAGTTTTTGCAATGCAGACTTTGCGTATTTTGCCTGCAAACGCTGCTCGTGTGTATGTGCCCGATGGACCAAGGTAGGCTGTCCACCGCGGTTTTCGGAAGGAGATGGGTTCGTACTCTTCGTTTGTGGGACGTGAAGGAAGTAGTCCTTGAATTAAGTTTGATCGTCAACGCATCGGTGGGATGCAGTAGAGACAGAAGTGGTTGGCAAGACAAGGCATGGGAGTTGGATGGCCCGAGACCTGGCCAAGGTGTGTAGATGGCGAGGGAAGGTGGATTGGTTTTTTTGAGAGCGAGGTAACTACTTTCTGCAGTTGACTTGGTTGGACCCTTGTTTTCGTTTCTTCTCAGTAGGGACTCGTGTGTGTGTGTGTGCCTCTGTGGATGAACGCGCTCCACTTTTGTATTTGATGCTCCTGTACAGGAACTTACTCTGTGATTGTGCGAGAACAACACCACAACACCGCAACTACTGTAGCTTTCTATACCACTTGCCCTGCGATTGTAGGGACACACACTGTACTGCTTCATCGACCAAGTTGGAATCTACTTGACACATTACTGTACTGGTCATTCTGGTGGACTCACGCTCCTGTACCACCGGACGACACGAGACGCAACGCAACGCAAAGACCCTTCTCCGCATCAAAGAGGGGAAACACTGGAAAGCAAAACACGCGGGAGAGATGCTGTATCTACCGTCTATCAACAAACTGTGGCTGCACGCCGCGCATCCATCCACTCGGGCATGGTCGAGATCTCCATCGCCCGAAACGGAGGCTTCTGCATCGAGGAATACGACGCATGCCGGCGGTGCGGATAGCAACTCGAACTCGGCAGCGAACCCGGTCAATCAGCTCTCGCCCGCTCGACAGGCGGCACTGCAGCGGCGACTCGTTCGGCAGTCTACCCGGGGTGATCATCTTTCTTTTGGCTCTGCTTCTGCATCTGCGTCTGCGTCTGCCTCTGGATCCGGATCGACGAGTCAATCAGGGAGCAAGAGCAAGAGCAAGAGCAAGAGCAGGACCAGGAGCAGAGCAGGCCAACAAGCACGGCTGCTACGATCACTGAAGGGATATCCACCACTGGGGTCGTCGGCAGATGCAGACCAGCTGAGCGATCTGGAAGAGTCGATCGAGGTGGGCAAGTACCAGGCTGTTCGATTCGGCGAGCGCTACATTGTCCAGATAGGTCGACGCCGGACGATGCGGGAAGAGGAGCTTTCCAATGAAGAGGACGAAGGGCGTCGGAACGGGATAGGCGGTGGTGGCGGTGGTGGTGGTGGTGGGGGTGGTGATGTCTCGCACTCGCAGTTGCACAATTCCTCATTTCAACAGCAGATGTTGCAGTCGGATGGCGAGCCGATTCTCGCCGGTACTGCTCCCTCTGGGGTCGAGTATCGAGCGGGAGAAGGCAACGCACGAGAAGATGCAGAAGAAGAAGAAGAAGAAGATGCAGATGCAGATGCAGAGACAGGACAACAGGGATTCATCGGCGGACACACGGGTCACGAACAGGCCGAACGTCAACGCCAGCGCCAAAGACAGTCACAGTTGCAATCTCAGCACGAAGCAGAACGGAGAGCCAGAGACGCCGAAGCCGAGGCCAACCGGGCAGCTGCTGCTGCCGCCGCTGCGCACAACCAGGCGCAACGCCATGCTGCCATCCAGCAGGACGAGGACGCGGTCGATCTCGACGCCGATATCGAGGACTTGGATGAGGGCGACGACGATGTCGACTTTGACTAGTATACCACACAAACATACATACAGGACATGTCGGCACCCGCACGCTACTCGCCTGGTGTCGGTCGCCACTCGGAACTACTATACCACTTCACAAATTCAATAATTAGACAAATGTTGAACCGTTCATCATCACTCATCTGCTCTCAGTTTAGCCTGCCAATCTTTGTGGACCATGTCATGGCGGTGTACAGTGCATATGTCGAGAGTATCTTGACAATAACGACGAAAAGCGAAGAGGGTGAGGAGTTGAGCACTAGGAGAAGGGTGGTATGTTAGATCACAGTTGACATAAAGCGGTGCAACAGCCGACCGATACACGACCTCTGCGCACAGACACATCGATCGCGGAATAACAATAATAATAATATACACACACCGATGCAATACGACAGGCACAAGGGAGAGAGAAAGAGGGAGAGAGAGAGAGAGGCAGACATCGTATCATCATCATCATCATCAGCAGCAGCAGCATCATCCGTTCTTGCATTCTCCACACACACACACACACACACACGCTCACCTCGACGTACTTCTTTCCTTTCCTATACTCTTGTCTTCTTGCCATCCATCCCGTGCACGTTCAACGGTCCTGGCACTTTTCAACGACCGACACTTGGTTTTGCCCCCCCGGCGCCTGTCACTCGTCGCTCTTCAGACTCGATATCCAAGTTCTAAAACTGGCCAAACCCAGGTCGTCATCCCATCAGCTCGAACAAGTACAGCACTCAAAGCTCCACACACCGGGCAATACCGACACTCTATTCCACTTGAGAGCATAGTCCCTCGTCCACATAGCACGCAATCCGACTCACACCACACACGCACGGCATCCATGATCCTTCTCGGCGACGAAAACATCATCATTCGTGATGTGCTCACGGACAAGTTTGAGAGGTGCGTATGCGGTTCCCGATCAGAACCCAAGGGTATTGAGAAAAGAAAGCAAAAGAAAGAAAAAGGAGGACATGGGTAACTAATATATGGACTCGTCTGTTGCGGCATGGTTTGGAATGGAAATACAGACCTTCGTCGGTCGATCAAACGTTCACCGACTTTGACGGCGTAGCGTACCATCTCGAGTCGACGTCCAAGGCGGGACCGTTGGTGCTGTCGATGGACATCAAGTGCTGGCCAGAGCTGGTGGAGGCGGGCGCCAACGAGGTGCTGCAGCGCGAGTACGGGACATGGCTCCGCGCGAGTGTCGAGCCCGAGTACTCGGTGACGTTGGAGTTTGACTTTGCCAAGCTGCCGGCTGCGGGTGCCGAGCGCGAGGCACTCGTGCACAGCGTCTCGCTGCTCAAGCGCAATGCCATGGCTGCGCCGTTTGAGCGCGCGTTTGCATACCAGAAGCTGCTCGAGGCGCACGCCAACAACGGCGATGCGAATGCGAATGCGAATGCCGCCACGCCGCCTCCCGCCAATGCAACGCAGATCATGTCGATCAACTACCGCGACGACGAGGCCATCTACATTCTGCCCTCGGCCGACCGCGTCACGGTGGTGTTTAGCACGGTATTCAAGGAGGAGACGGACAAGATCTTTGGCAAGGTGTTTCTGCAAGAGTTTGTGGATGCGCGTCGACAGCCGAGCATCCAGAATGCGCCGCAGGTGCTCTACTCGAACCGCGAGCCGCCGTTGGAGATCCGCTCGCACCCGTCGCTCAACCGCGGTGACGACGTGGGCTACGTCACCTTTGTCCTCTTCCCGCGCCACTTTGCAACACGCGACATCTCCAACGACACCATCTCGCGCATCCAGCTGTTTAGAGACTACCTCCACTACCACATCAAGTGCTCCAAGGCCTACATGCACTCGCGCATGCGCCACCGCGTCGCCCAGTTCCTCAAGGTCCTCAACAGAGCCAAACCCGAACTCGCGGAAAAGGAACGCAAGACTGCCTCTGGTCGCACCTTTCGTCGTGCCTAACTTGCCTCTTTGCACACTCCACACTCCACACTCTACACTTGTCCTGCCGCTGTCACAACATTTTCCCCGACTTTTCTTGTCTCGCTTTTTTTTTTCTTTTCACTCCAAAGTTCAAGACCTCGGATTCGAGTCAAAGTCGAGTCGAGCTCGGATAACGTCATCGTCGTCAATATCAACCCTTTTATTTCTCCTGTTTCTCAGCTCGCTATGTGCTCTTAGTTTTGGGCTTCGACAGGCGGCGGAAAAGAGCGGGGGTATATGGTGGTTTGGAATTAGCCAAGCCGTGGGCGACACTTGTCTTTTTTGGAAGCGTGTCGAGGTCGTTTGACACGTGCGAATCGAGGATCTCGAAACCCGAGCCACTTTACAGTTCAGGGTCAAGAGATAGAGGCAGAGGTAGAGGCAGAGGCAGAGTCAGGCTCTCACCAACGGCCAAGCCTTCCAGGCGGGTGTGTGAATCCGGGTATTTGGACGCCAAGAGCCGACGAGCAGAGTCAAGCGGGAAGCTTCGGCGTCGGATAGTGAGTGCGACCAGTCCCTGCGCAGACTTGTGCTCGTCGTGCGTAGCCACCACCACATCCGGCCGGAACTCGGAGGCTACCAGATCGACGATATTGGGAAACCCGCAGGCTACGACACCAATCAATGGCAGCGTCTGGCGATCAAAGCTGTGCAACAGCACTCGATACGGTCGCAATTCCGATTGCAGTTGCGACTGCGCAACATTGCTTGTTTTTCTCTCCGCCGTATTGCGGTTGGTAGAGACGCTGGAAAAGTGCGTCGAGACGGATTTGGCAGAAATGCCATGGGGCGCGTACAGAATCTCGAGCGGTGAGGCATCGCTGCTGTCGCGAGGTGGATCGACAGTGATGAGAATTCCGCCATGCAGCTTGGACCAGGCTGGCGAGAGCGACCAGTCCTTTGCTGCTAGATAATGCACCGTGACTCCGGTCGGAAGGACACGTGGGAACAAGGACGATGCTCGCTCCTTCTCCTTCTTTTGCTCTTTGTCCTGCTCCCGATTCAACGTGGTCTTCCTCGAGTTGCACAGATTGACAATTTTCCGAGGATCGAGATCGAGACGCAGCGATTGGAGACCGTCGAGCGAATCGGCAGTGGTGAGGATGGTGGCTCGTTCCAGCACGCGCCGAGAGGCAGTGTCTTGGAGCGTCTCTGGATGCAAATGGTCGGTGAAGGGATGGCTGAACAGAACCGCGTTTATCCCTTCGCCATGACCATCCTGGTCATTTTCGTCATGTGCTGCTCTGCAAGTGTTCTGGAGACGGTCGCTAGTAGCAGGTCGAGACCGGAGCCAGCGGTCGAGATCGGCAATCGAGTCAAACTGGGCCTGCTGGACGCGGGTCTGTTTGGAAAAGCACGAGGCACCGTCGATCTGTGCAGCTGGATGCAGCCACGGATCGATGACGAGATCAAACGTGCGGTCTTGGTTGCTGCTGCCGTCAGTGTGGTCGTTGCCGTTGTCGTTCGAGGTGGGCAGGGGGATGCGAACGAGCCAGCTCGTGTCGCCGTTGAGCTTGTGCAGCTCTACCGACCTTTTTGTTGTTGTCATTGCCACTCTTTTGGCATCTTTGTCTGAACTCTAAATACAACAGAATAATGTGTACCGAGGGGCGGGGTCACACGGCTGTAGTTGGTCGAGTAGTGGTCTGTTGCCGTACTGGACGAGGATTGGATGCAGGCACACAGAGATCGAGGTCGAGGTCGAGGTCGAGGTCGAGCCAAATAATGATATTTCTTCAAGTATCCAACATGCAACGGGAGGAGGAGGCGAGGCGAGTACAGTACTGTACAGTACTGTATACGTGTGTGTGTGTGTGTGGTACAGTATGTGTGTGCATTTGTGCGTATGCGTGCATGTGTCTTTGGTGTGGAGGTTGGCGGGGTGCATGCAAATTGACATGCCAAAGCGGGCCTTGTCGCACTGCAGAGGGAAAAGAAGGAGAGAGAGAGAGCGTATACTGGACTACTGTAGTACTAGTGTGTGTGTGTGTGTGAGTGAGAGCATGATAATCTGGCATGGCTTGTGCTCTCTCTCTCGGGATCAGTTTGATTTGCACAACTCAGCATTGGGTGCATCGCAGTACAGAAAGTACTGTACACAGGACTGTACAGCACCATACAGTACAGTACAGTACAGTAGTACCGTAGTGGTAAAAGCATGAGGAATAGAGCCATGTGAGTAATTGATATATATATATTTAATCGGTGGTGTGGCTCGAGTCACTTGACCCTGCCTGCCTGCCTTTCTTTGCACCCATTCAGAGACACAGCAACGCCGTATTCAGTCAGACGGACCCTTCTGGGCTGAGCCTCTTCTTGCCGTCGCCACCATCATCACAGTCACCACCACGCCTGTACCGCGCAGATCGATCGACCCTATCTGTCCACTCGCCGCCATGTCGAATCTACTCCAGAGCGTTCTCAGCTCTCGTCTGGCCAATGCCACCCTCGGCACCGGCACCGGCACCAGCACCAGCACCAGCACCAGCACAGGAAACAACGGTAACGACGGCACACCACACCAAGCAGACTCGCCGCCTCACACCGAAGCACTCAACGAATGGGAACAAGTCGACAGCGAAGACGAGCTTGTCCATGTTCGATCCCAGCCCGCCACTGCTGCTGGAACGCCTCTGGAGCGCAGCCGTGCTTCCTCTCCCACTCCTTTCCAGCAGCAACAACAACAGCAGCAACAACAACAAAACAGACAGCAATCTTCTCGACTGGCGGTAGAGACCGACACTACCGATCAGGACAGCGATGACGTCGGATCCGACGGTGGTCGTTTGCCGTCGTCGACATCCCAGCAACGTCTATCCAAGACAGGCGAGTCGAGACTAAGACCAACGGCATCCCGGGGCAGCAGCAAGCGCACATCCAAGACAACCACCAGCAAGACCGATCCACTCCGCTCACTCAACAGCGAAATCGCCCAGCACATTTTCCTGCAGCTTCCCGTCGAGGGTCTGATTGCCTGCTCGGGCGTGTGTAAACGTTGGCGGCGATCGGCGACGCTCAACTACTGCTGGTATCGGCAGTACCAGCGCGAGTACTCTTCGGCACCGCTCTCGTCCACCGTTGACCCGACGTCGTCGGTGCTGGCAATACCAGCCTGGGGAAGCGGAGGCGCCAAATGGACGCGCCGCGAGAGCAAGACTGACTGGAAAACGCAGTTTGGAAAACACAAGAGACAGGAAGCTCGCGACGCCGCCCGCCTGGAATCGCTCCCTGGCTCGGGCACAACCACCCCGTCCCGCACCCAGCGCCTCGCCGACGCCGGAATCCAGACCACCCACCAGGCCAGAATGGAACAGTGGCAGCAAGAAGCCGATTCCACCTACACCAAGCAGGAAATGAGAGACTATTACAAGTCCGGCTCCAAAGGCGGCAAGTTTAAGGGCAAACGTGAAAAGGGAGGCGTCAAGACCAATGCCGCTGGCGATGGCGGGCTTTGGCAGTAAGGGTTTTTTTTTTTTTTTTAAAAAATCCCCAGCTATCCATCGAATACCACTAGCCAGCCATCAACGCCATTAAAAACCGTGATTCTCAACACCCCCAACTCGAGTCACATCGCACGTCTCCTTTTTTTTTTTTCTTCCAATATCTCTAGTTGCATCGTTTGGATTATGTGTCGATCAGACAGCGGTTCCCAGTACGGTATCGGCTTTGTCTTCCTTGGCACCCGGTTCGAGATGGAAGTGTCTTTGCAATCGTATCCCTCCCCTTTTTTCCTCTTTTCTTTTTTTTCTTCTTTTTGGCTACGGTAGCTCATTGGTATTGTATCTTTGTGCGACGATGCACCGTTTCACGCGATCAATGAGACATGTATCTGGCTCAACTGACAACCAAGTACGACAGAAAAGGGAAAAAAAGGGTGTGTGAATATTGCGATCAAGATATGAAGAAAAGGAGAAAGAAGAAACCGTGAAAATGAATGGGGAGAGGAAGAGAGAGAGAAGCGAGTCTCGGGACGTCAGACAAGACGGGAGTCGGCTTCATCGACATCGACATCGATGTGGTCCGTGCCGCCGCCGAGGCTGACGTCGTCCATCTCTCCGTCGTCGTCGTCGATTCCGATCAGCTGTCCCTCTTGTCCAGCATCGTCATCATCATCGACAGTGACGGTAGGGGTGTGGTTGACATCCGTCTCTTCGCTCGGAGTGATGATGAGTGTGGGAGTTTGCGGCTGTGGCTGTGGCTGCGCGGTTGGATACGACGAGTCGACACCCCCCTCTTCTTCCACCTCCACCTCCTCCTCTGCTTTCTTTTGTCGCTGTTCGTCTGCCCCTCCGTCATCGGCTACAGTGCTCGATTTCACAGTCTCGACGGCAATGTAAACGTCTTCTTCCGGTGCCGAAGTGGTGATGATCGGGATGGGTGGCGCCGAGGCTGTCGTCGTCGTCGTCGTCGTCGTCGTCGACATGGCTGCTGCAGCAGTGTTCGAAGAGCCAGACTCGTGCTCGGACTCTTGACCGCTCAGATCGAGGCCGAGTGCCGAAGTGGAAGTGGCTTCGGCTGCTGCTGCAGCTGCTGCTGATTCCGAGTTGCCAGCGTCGGCAGCTTCTTCGGCAGACAATGGAGCTGCTGCTGCTGCTGCTGGGTCGGTGTGCTGGTCGTCGTCGTGTTCTTCGGCCTCGGCTGCAAGGTCCTTGGCCACGAGCGTCTTGGGACTCTTTTCCAACGGCGGTGGTGGCGGGGACGCTGCCGACGCCGATGTCGAAGCGACTTGATCCGCGGTCGCTGCTCCTGTTGCTCCTGCTGCTCCTGGTCCTGATCCTCCCGAGGAAGAAGCAGACTTTCCAAGAATCGACTGTACAGATTCCCTTACAGACGAGGCATTGGGTGGGTCCTGGTCGAGGTAGAATGGCGAGATGCCGACCATCTTTTTCTGGTCGTGGCAGGCAAAGATCCAGTGGGGCAGCACGGCGGGGATGCTGAGCTGCATCGCTTTCGAGTAGCCGGGGCCATGAGAGCCCTGCGGTGCGTTGGGATCGTGCGGGTTGCGAGGATCCGTGCAGACGTAGTGGGTGGTGTCGATCTGGATCTTGTCCGAGAACCTTGCCTTCATGTTGGCCAGCGCGGTCTTGGCCGCCTGGAGCAGCTCGGGGTCGTGAATGTGGCCAAAGCAGACACTGATGCCGGACGTGTCGTTGATGGTGTGGGTGCGAGTCTTGATGACCGGAGAGGAGAGCGTGCCGGCGGTAGTCTTGAGGACGAGGTGGAACGTGTACTCGGCATTGACATCGAGACCAGAGAGCTTGGTGGAGGTGTTGTGGAGCGGGTTGGGGATGGGCGCAAGACGTTGGCCGTTGCGGTAGATGTCGAGGCTGAGCAGACCGGCGGTGGCCAGGGAGAGACGGTCCCATTCGAGCGTAACCGATGTCTGGGTGACGTTGCGGAGACGGAGGTTGGGTGCCTTGGGCGACTGCTGTCCAAACGTGTGGAGGATGTCTTCCTGAAGCTGATCAAAGTCGTTTTTCTGTCTCTGTTCCTGCTGCTCGTTGCGCATCACACGAATGTTGACGACACTGCCAGAAGACACACCGTTGGGCAGCAGCAATGATGGAAACTCGATCAGCGATGCCTTTTCGCCAATGAGGATGGCCATGCCGGCATCGAGCTTGCCCACGGTAAAGGTGAACGAGTCGTCATCGCTGTTGGCCTGCATGGTCGAGTGAATGTAGTTGGGCGCCACCTGACCCACGTAGTGCGCCGACATGATCAGACCACAAACGTCGGGAAGGATGATTATGGTGGTGCTGTCTGCAAGTGTAGCTACTGCCGTCGTTGCTGTCGTCGAGGAGAACAAGACGAGTAGAGGAGATATGCAAAACAGATACGGCACTGCACTTTGGTGGAATAATATAATGTGTATGCACCAACGGGAAGGTCGGCGGCTTTGTTGGCACCATCCAACACGGACCATGTGCCCATTGACTCTAACACAGAGACATTGCACACTAAATCAGCAACCTCTTCTTCCGCGCACAGACACCAACACACGCACAGTACACACGGCTGAGCAAGTGAGGGTAGAGTGTAGAGAGAGCCCAAGAACGCGTCGCTAAGTTGTCCTTGCTGGCTGGTCAATATTGATGAATGGAAAGGGCGCAAATAACCGTACCGTGTATACAGTACTCTCTTGCTGCACCATGGCGCTTCGGATCCGGTTCCGAATTTCTGTCGGGCACTTTTCCAGTGTTTGGGCAATTTTCGGAGGTCGTCCGACAGACCAGCTACTGTATGTAGTGACTAAAGCAAGAAAGACGTAACGAACTCTCCTTCTCCACAAGCATTCACACCTACGACTCTCTTTTTCACATCGCCTAGCACCTGCTGCGCCATACGAAACCTACGACACTTCGCAGACCGCAACGACCACAAGCGGCGCGTCGGCGTGTTCTCCCGGCAGCGGGCGTAGGAAGCGCACTCGGCCCCGTGCTGCCTCAAGAGCGACTCGGCGCCGCGAGAAGAGCGCAAGAAGACGAAGCATAAGGGCAGCCACCGACCGCCATGATCACATTCGCACCGCTGTCGGTGCCATACGCTTCTGCCGATGCGGGTAGGAGCGTACGCACAAAGCTCGATGCGGACTCTGCAGACGCAGAGGAGCAGGAGCAGCCCAAAGCGCTCGCGTATTTGCTGCAGATGGATGACGTGCGCGTCCTCATCGATTGCGGCTCTCCCGAAGACTTTCTCTTCTCCGGCATCGATGCTCAGCCATCAGCAACCATAAAGGATGAGGATAAAGACTCCGCAGCAGCAACGCGACAAGATTCGCCCGAGTCATCATCCATGGCCCAAGAGCGCCAGCAACAGCAACAGCAGCAACAACAGCAACAACAAGAGCAGCAGCATCTCGACATCAACCGGCTTCGTGCAGCTCCACTCGACACACTGCTCCGAGAGCTTGGCCCGACCATCGACCTCGTCCTCCTCTCACACTCGTCGCTCGGCCACCTCGGTCTCTACGCCTACGCATATGCCAACCTCGGCCTGCGATGTCTCGTCTATGCCACCATGCCCGTCCAGAGCATGGGCAAGCTCACCGTCCTCGAAGCCATCCATGCCTGGCGAAACGAGGTCGATATCGACAGCGAGGCAAAGCAACTCTCGGCAGAATCGGATCCACAATCCTCAACTCGTCGATGCCTGCCTTCCCCTGCCCAAGTGGAGGAGGCCTTCGAGCACATCAAGGTCGTGCGATACATGCAGCCTACCCATCTCGAGGGCAAGTGCGCCAGTCTCACACTCACCGCCTACAACGCAGGTCACTCCCTCGGAGGCGCCATCTGGAAGATTCGCAGTCCTACCTCGGGCACCGTCCTGATCGCCCTCGATTGGAACCACAACCGTGAGCGTCACCTCGATGCCACCATTCTGCTCTCGTCCTCGGCTGCATCCGGCGCACCCGGATCTGGTGGCCCCTCGGATGCAGTTCGCCGTCCTGACCTTCTCATCACCGAGGTTGAGCGGGGCCTCGTCGTCAATACCCGCCGAAAGGACCGTGACGCCGCTATGCTTGACCTTGTCCACAAGACTATCCAGGCCGGCAACTCAGTATTGTTTCCCATCGACGCCTCTGCACGTCTGCTCGAGCTTCTCGTGCTTCTCGACCAGCACTGGGCATATGCCTATCCGCATGCGCGCTTCCCCCTCTGTCTTGTGAGCCGAACAGGCAAAGAGGTCATGGAACGCTCGCGTACCTACATGGAATGGATGACGCGAGAGTGGGCCACCAAGGCCAGCGAGACCGCAGAGACCGACAAGTCCAACAACAGCGGGAACTCCAAGCAGAGCAGCAAATCACAGCAGCGTGGGCGCATGAACCGCGCCAATGCACCCTCCTCGCCGCTCGACTTCAAGTATGTCAAGGTGTTTGCCTCGCTACAGGCCATGGATGAGGCCGTTCCGCGCGATCAGGCAAAGGTTGTGCTCGCGGTGCCACCCTCGATGACGCACGGACCTTCACGCCGGCTCCTTTCACGCTTCGCCGAGAATCCAGACGATGTAGTCATGCTCATCTCCCGCGGCGAGCCTGGCTCGCTGTGTCGACAGCTCTGGGATGCATGGAATGCCGGACAGGACAAGGGTTTCGTCTGGAGCAAGGGCAAGCTCGGCAATGCCGTCTCACCGGGAGCAAGGGTCCAGTTCGAGCTCAAAAGCAAGGTCCCGCTCGAAGGCGAAGAGCTGCGAGCATATCTCGAGGCCGAGCAGGCCGAGCGCGACCGCCTTGCACAACAGCGTGCGCTACTCGCACGTTCGCGCCGCAGACTAGAGGCCGACGATGACGACTCGAGTGACGAGGACGACTCGGATGCCGACGACGATGGTCAAGGGGCGGGTGATGGCGAGGATATCTACGACATTGCTACTGGAGGCGGCAGTGGAGGAGGAGTGGCAGAACCCGGTAGCATGATTCGCAAGCGTCCGCATGGGGCTGCTTTTGCCGAGGATGTTGGCGGTGCTAGCAGCGGCGGTGGCATCAACGGCGCCATGGCCGGAGGCGCAGACACCAATCAGCTTTCGTACGACATCTATCTCAAGGGCAACGCCAGTCGAGCCACCTCGTTCTTTGGCGCCAAGTCTGGCCAGGAAGGGCCCTACGGCTTGGGCGCGCGTTACCGACTGTTCCCGATCGTAGAGCGAAAGCGACGCGTCGATGGCTACGGCGAGCTGGTCGATGTGGGACGCTGGCTCAGTCGCCGGCGACAGCTCGAGGCAGCCGAGGCCGAGCAGGCCAACAAGGACCGTGGAGGCACCGACGCAGATGGAAAGCGTCGCAAGACAGGTGCTACGGGAGCCGACGGGGGCTCGGGACGTGAGGCAGAGCCAGAGGTCAAAGAGGTGCCGTCCAAGTACATTACCGAGCACATGACGGTGCAACTGGCATGCAAGGTGGCGTTTATCGAAATGACGGGTCTCAATGATGGACGTGCACTCAAGACACTGATCCCACAGCTGCATCCGCGTCGGCTCATCATGGTCAACGCGGATGCAGATACGAGGCAGGATATGGCGACGGCGCTTTCGGCCATCAAGAGTCTGACAAAGGAGATCTTTAGCCCTCGCTGGATGGAGCCCGTCTCGATCGGAGAGATGACCAACTCGTTTACAGTGCATCTGGGCGAGACGCTGCTCGCAGCTCTTGCAATGAGCAGGTTCGAGGACTACGAGGTCGGACATGTCAAGGCAGCCGTCAAGACGGGCTTGGAGGGAAGCAGCATCCCGACGCTCGAATTGGTAGATGCCGTAACTGCCAGCGGTGCAGGCGACGCCAACGGTTCTTCTGGCGGTTCCAAGACAGCACTACTCACAGAGCTTGCGACTTCGGGTGTTCTTCGATCCGTTTTTGCATCGACAGAAGACACCGTCGAAGACGATCACGATCCAGACAGTGCCCCCGGCCGCGTCGACCAGGACGATGCAGATGGCGACGCTGTGGTCGATGCCGGCGAGGAGCACGCGAAGCCAACAGACTCCAAAGCGCCGCCAAACAAGCTGGCCGAGGTTGCATCTCACATGGTCGCATCGCGGCTTGCCGAGGACTCTGTTGCGAGACAGATCCCATCGACGCTGTTTATTGGGGACCTGAAGCTGTCGACTCTGAAATCGGCGCTGGCGAGTGCGCCGTACCGCCTGCCTGCTGAATTTGCGGGAGAGGGTATGCTGGTCTGTGGTGCCAGTACGGGTACTGATGCCGTGACGATTCAGAAGCAATCCAAAGGCAGAATCGTTATCGAGGGCAACGTCACACGCGCCTTTAAGAATGTCCGCAAGGCTGTTTACGGTCTTCATGCCTCGGTCGCTGGCCAACAGTGAACCCGATCCGCTTGCATCGACCTTTGCCTCAGACCTTTATTATACACACACACTAGTAGCATTTGCAATATCGAGACCGAAGTCTCATATTCATACATTTGAACTGTTGGGAACGCGCGGTCTGGCCTGACGATTGTGTGATAATACTGTGTGGTCGCAAGGATCGGAAGACGATGACCAGAGTCCTTCAGGAATCGACTTCGGAGTACGAGCTGGGTTGCTTTGTCGGAGACGGATCCGCCTATTTGCGGTATCGCCGACGAGGAGACGTAGGAGAGAAATGAAAATGTGACAATGAATTGCTGCGACTTGAACACATCCTCGAAACGTTGGCTACGGGAAAGAGCTACTTTCCGTGGCGGAGTAAGCGAGGTGGAGATGGTCGGAATTGGCAAAGGAAGGCTCATGTGGCATGATCGGCCGCTCGCTCGGTCGAGGACCGTATCGGCAAGGCAATTGGTGCTACGTTATCCTGCGGTCCGATACATTCTTGTTCAATTTTAACCACTGTTCTGGTATCGGGAAGCCAATCAATCCTGTTACAGTATTGTGATCAACAGAAAGCAACAGAGTGAAGACTCAGTCGAGTTGAGTATTTGTTGCAGATCAGCTCGATCGATTGGTGAGAACATGACCCTGTTGATATAGCGGACTCGGCGTCACTCGACAGGACAGGTCGAAGAGCGAGCTTGTTGATCTTGCTCTGCAAATGGTGACTTTGTGTCAGATCAGGTTAAGAACAATAATCTGCTCAAGAGACGTCCCAAGTGATTCCAAATTTAGCAGCTTGTTGAGTATTCCGCCGAGCGCACAGTGGTGGGCGCTGGGCTGGACTGGGCTGGACTGGGCTGGGCTGGGTCTCGAGGTCCGAATGAAAGCTCGCCCCGCTACCCTGGCTTAAGGCGTTGGCGTACATTGCAGTAGCTCGTTTGCTCGTACGAATTTTGGGCGTTGATTGCGAGTTCTACAGTTGCTACAACAGCCCTCTGTCCAGAACCAGAAGAAGCCAAGTGAGACGTCTTGTGCGCGCCCAACAGCTGGTGCTCAAATAGCTTGGCTGTATCTTGGCGCAGGGACGTGACTTGTTCTCTTCGTCCTCCTTGTCCTCGCTCGAGAGCGACGAGACGGTATTTATTGATGCGCGCAACGGAGTGACGAAGACATTTTGCCGCTACAGTAGACTACACTAGTACTGTAGTCAGATGTCTTGCCCGTATTTCTGTCTACCATGCCATACAGTATAAACGATGAATATGTTTTCTGTTTTATTAGAGTGAATCGAGCCAGCACGGTCCTACGACAGCACAGCAATGCACTAGGGCAGCCGGAGAAGCAGGATCGGTGTACCGTAGAGTCGCAAATGCAAGACAAAGCAGCTAAAAACGTCACACTGCCACAATTTTTCCATCTGGCGTGCCGTGCCATGTGCTACCTGCATCAGGCATCCCACCACAGCGGCGACAATCATAGACTCTCTCCCCTCTCTCTCTCTCTCTTTCCTCTCTTCTCCCTACGAAAGGTGAGCATGCATCTGCAGCTGCAGCTGCCGGGCTCCACATCGACCACGCCGGACTGACACCGCAATTTTGCATGAGCTGCAGCCTGGATCCCCACGCGCAAGTGCCTGCTCGTTCTTGTCTTCCTGCGTCTGCACTTTTTAACCATCCGACCCAACAGGTCACTTTTTACTTTGATTTTTCCTCTCGATTTGCCATGATTGCCCGCAGCTTGTCTGATCCAGCATCAACCATTCTACAGCGTATGAATTCAGCTTCTCCATGTATGGTAGAGTCTCATCGAATGAGGGGTCGGGATTGTTGCCAGTGGTAACGCGCGGTTGGATTGGTGAATCCGAGTAAATGTTTGTTTGTTGTTGATTTTACGAGAGCTCGCTGTTCCAAGCGTGTGGTTTGTTGTATGTATGGGTGTGTTGTGGTGGTGCAAAAAGGGTCCAAATTGGAGAAGGAGAGCTTTGCTCCGCGCGGCGCAATGCAGAAGCCGACAATTAATCGCCCTTTGTCTTTCCCCTGTCGACTCGCAGCACTTTGTCTCTCTCTCTCTCACAGTCATTCAACTCGCTCCGTCCACATTGCGCTGCACATCGACGTGTAACACCGCCCCGCAGCCCGTCTGCTTTGTCTTGCTGCCATCTCCTCCCGACAAGCTTTGCACGCGCAACAGAGACGCAATAAATAATCCTTTTTACTGCACTGTAACGCGGCCGTAGTGTCAATTCTCCACACGGTCATAGTGTACCGCACACAGCCTCGCACTTCCCATCCCTATCCACATATTAATCCTTCCACACCACACCGCATCGGCACACGCGCAACCTCGGCGAATTCTATAGAGTCTTGCCAGCCAAAAAGAAGTCGGCAGCACCACGCAACTAACCAACCTCCTCCGCTCGAGCATCCTCTACGCCCCGACCGACAACCTTCTCGTCTCCCAACTCTCTTCTCTCGCATCCTCTCCGCTCCTCCATCGAATAGTAACCTTACTGCACTTTACTCTGCCACCCTCGTCACTTGGCCTCGCTCACGGTCAGTACAGTAGCAAGTCAGTCGTTTTTATCTCATCCACCGGCATCGGCAGTGCTCAGCAGAGAACCCTGCACCGGATCTACCCAACACCCAGCCGGTCAGCTAGCCGTCAAAAAATGTCGTCGTATCCCTTCCAAAGCCCTCAGGCACAGGCATCCTCCGGCGCAGGTCCTTACCACCACGATTCCTACGCCAACGAGCCGCACCACTCTAACTACAACCCCTCCCATCCATCCTACGCGCACAACAACTACAACAACCCCAACGCTGGTGGCAACGCATACAACCACGACGACTCTTACGACGACCAGTACCAAGACCGCTACAACGATCGCTACTCTGGCAACAACACCAACGACTCCGACGCCTACCGGTACGCAGACGCAGGCGCACGCAGGATGTCGTACGAAAAGGAGGAGACTGCAGCATACGGCAGCAGTCCCTACGCTACCCAGCAAGATGCTGCGCACGCCAACGGTGGCAAGCGCGGCATCTGGAATCGCGAGGACAAGGGTGCCTTTGCACAGCGCAGTGCGCCCGCCAAGATCTGTCGCTTCCTGTTTGGCAATCTCATCATTGGTCTCATCATCGTCATCTCGATCATCTGCCTGATCGTCATCTTCCTGCGCCCGCCCAACGTCGGTATCACGGGTGTCTCGATCCCCTCGCAGTCGGGCGTCACCTACTCCAACGGCGCGTTCTCGTTCAACGTCAGCGTCGACATCTCGGTCAGCAATCCCAACTCGATCTCGGCAGAGGTGTCCAAGCTCACCGCCACCGCCTACGACTCGACGGATCGCAGCACCGCGCTCGGCTACGGGCGTGTCGACAACCAAAAGATTGCCAAGAACGCCAACACGACCATCTCGTTTCCGTTCCAGATCAAGTACAACCAGAGCGAGGACACGGACCTCAGCATCATCCAGAACATTGCCTCGGACTGCGGCCTCTCGATCTCGTCGTTGACGGGCGGCAGTAGCACCTCGTCGAGCTCATCGGGCGATCTGAGCTTCCTGCTGGATATCGACGTCAACGTTGACGTGCTGAGCGTCAACGTGCCGGTGTCGTTTGCCAAAAACATCTCGTTCCCCTGTCCGCTCTCGGCATCGAGTCTGCAGAGCGTGCTGAGCAACCTCGGATCCGCCATCTCCGGTCTGGGTCGACGGGACGAGACGATGGAACTCGAGGAGCGCGACAACCTCGAACGTGCTGCCTTGCTGCATGCTCGTAACACGGGACCGGTGGATCTCGTGGCCGCCGCCGTCGACGGAATGATCAAGCGCTACTCGCCTCAGACTACCGACTCGGGCCATCGTCAAGAGCGACGCACCATTCCCGAGCAGCACGATGCGCTCTAGTAGTGCCTTGTGCTTTTTTTCCTCTACGCCAATCATGGACGATTTCTCTCTCTCTCTTTCGCTCTCCACTTTCACTGATCTTTCCCTAAAACATCGTCAGAGGCCTCACACACGCATATTCTCCTTCTCTCTCTCTCTCTCTTTCTTCTTAGCTTTCGTGTTTGCTCCATGTATCATAGCTCATTCTGCACTCGCCTCTAGCGCATTGATCGTTCGTAGTTGCATGCAATTCTAGTGACACACTATCGCCATATGAGCTATATGCAGGCTTTGACGCGTTGGAGGTGTTTCGTTGAACGTGTGTCAAGATGCACACCCACAAGCACGACGGTCGGGGGCTGTGCCACTTTTTACAAAAAGCCAGAGATCTGACATGAGAGGTAGTAGACATATTTCAAAAGTCTAACAGTTAAGTTGAGCACGGCCCCAAAGGATGCGGTGTGGATTCCAGCGCCGATCTGCCTGTCTGCCTGTCTGCCTGTCTGCCTGTCTGGCTGTCTGGCTGTCTACCTATCCACGCTGGCAACTTTGCAGCGTCATCCCATCCACGCGGTCACACTACTGTACCAGCAACCGCAAATACCCTCGCAACAATTCTAACAGTACTGTAGTACGTTTGCAGCCTTTGCGTGATGCGTGGCAAGCGCGGTTGGCCCAGTCAAACCCTAATTTGCAACAGCTCAGCTTAAGACAGTGCAGTCCAGTACCGTGCTGTAGTGCACCAGCTGTGTCGGCCTTCCCGCCTTTTTTTTCCCGCCTTCACCCATCACTTCCTGACCAGTACGCAGCATCATGGCTATTATATAGTAGTAACGTTTTGGCCGTTTCAGTCGCCTTATAGTTCTGTTACCAGCTTTGCCATGCATCAATTGACACTTTAATCGCATCGTGGGAAGATGAACAACTCGGGGTCAATGCAGGTTCGCTGTGAGAGATACTGTCGGTGGTCGTGTCGAAGACGGAAACAGCCACCCTGCTCCGTCCATTGACGGATCATCACGGTCAGGCCCTGTCAGCCAAAAGTCAGAAATTGCAACCAATACAACTAAGCCAGTACGTGCAGCGCAGTACATTTGCAAGGGTCTTGGACCTGACGAGACGAGCAAGGTTCGTGTCTGTCTTCGTTTGGGGGTGGGTTGGTGCGTGTGTGTGTGTAAAAGTGTGTGTCGGAGGTGGTGGCTGCTGCGCGTCTTCTTCGGGACCTGCTGGAGCTGCAGCTGTGCTCAACCGCTGTGGTGCAAGTGCGGTGTGTTGCTGTGTGCAGTCGCAACTCCTTGCTTCTCAACACCTCTCCCTGTTGTTGTTCTCACTCGCATTCTCAAAGCTCCCCATCGCCGTTTCTCGCCCTCTTTCTGGCTTCCATTCCGTCCATCATCATCAGCGGTCAGCACTGGACTTTCAGCAACCCAGTCAGCTACATTGGTACCTAGCCGCATCCTTTCGCCATCGCTCGGAACGCAATCCTCCCTCGCTCAGCAATTTGACAGGAACAAGACCCATCTCATGGCCATGGCCTTCCAATAGAATTCCGTTGTCCATTTACATTTCTCAACCCTATTCGGTTGGCCTGCTTCAGCCTCTTCCTCGAGCCTAGTCTTGACCCTATCGACACGTATTCACTCGATTTTTTTCGGTTCCGTCTCTCACATCGACCTCTGATGCGCAGATTGGCAGGCTTGCTTTTCTCCTTGCTCAACTGACCCTACCGCCTCGAGGCTCATTCCGTATAAGCACTTCTTGCCACCCGCCCAACGTCTACCCGTCTCTTCTCTCTGCTGCTCAAACGAGGTGCGTCGTCTCTCGCTGCAAGCCTCAACCATGCGGATCTCTCCAAATCTCGCAACGGTACTCCTGGGTTGTGTCTTGGCTTTCACAACCTCAGGTCCCGGCGCAGTGGCAAGTACACATCCACACAATGCGGTAGCATCTCGTGATATTTCAGCTGCTTCGTGCTCGGCGAACGGCGACACCGCTCAGCTGCATCGCCGCCGTCTCGATCCGTCAGAGTATCCATGGGCCAATCAGAAGCGCAGCGTGCCGCTCCCCGCCGAGCGCTCCTACCATAGCCACCATTACTACGTCGTGGAGCTCAATCCGCGCCATGAAAAAGACGTCGACCCTCGCCACGTCGCCGAGGCGCTCGGTGCCGAGTTTGTCGAGCGCGCTGGCGAACTGCCTCACCACTGGTTGATACGATCCGAAAAGCCCCTGCCTGCCGACGCAGACCTCGATGCACTCGCCAAGCGCGCATCATCATCAACATCTAAGCCTTTGGACTCGAGGTCATTGCAGAGGCCAGATGTTCCCGAACACCAAGACCCGATTCTGACCAGATGGAATGCAATCCGCCGATCGGCTCATGAACCGGGCTTCTCCACAGAGCACGGCCTCAGCAAGCGTCAGCACGCCGCCGCCTTCTCAATCAAGGGGGTGGAGAGACAGGTCGTGCGAAGGCGGCACAAGCGCAATGTCATCTACGACCCCGTCGAGATGCCCCACCTCTATCCGGAGCTGCGAGATCCATTTCCCGAACCAGGACCCGCGCCTGTAGCCTCGCCACGACCGCCTCCCATTTCTTCGGCCAAGACAGCAGAGATGATGAGCCTCTACGGCATCAAGGATCCCCTCTTTGCCAACCAGTGGCATCTCGCCAACGACAAGAAGCGCGGCTTTGACCTCAACGTCACAGAAGTATGGAGCCAAAACATCCTCGGCGATGGTGTCAACGTCTGTCTCATCGACGACGGCCTCGACATGCACAGCCCCGACCTGAAGGACAACTTTTTCGCTGCCGGAAGCTACGACTTCAATTCGCACGTTGCGCTGCCCGAGCCACGCGAGAGTGACGACCAGCACGGCACTCGCTGTGCCGGCGAGATTGCGGCCGTCAAGAACGACGTCTGCGGCGTGGGTGTTGCGCACCACTCCAAGGTCTCGGGCGTCCGCATTCTCTCGGGCCCCATCTCGGACGTCGATGAGGCAGCGGCGCTCAACTATGCCTACCAGCAGAACCACATTTACAGCTGCAGTTGGGGCCCGCCCGACGACGGTCGCAGTATGGATGCACCCAAGGGACTCATTGCCAAGGCCATGCTGAACGGCGTTCAGAACGGCCGCGACGGCAAGGGCAGCATCTTTGTCTTTGCCGGTGGCAACGGTGGTGCCTCGGACGATCAGTGCAACTTTGATGGCTACACCAACTCGATCTACTCGATGACCATCGCTGCCGTCGATCGCGAGGGCCAGCATCCCTACTACTCGGAGATGTGCTCGGCCATCATCGGCACCAGCTGGAGTTCCGGCAGCGGCGACCACATCCACACCACCGACGTCGCATGGAACGGCAACAACCGCTGCACTGCCCACCACGGCGGTACCAGCGCCGCCGCACCCTTGGCGGCCGGAGTCATTGCCCTCGCGCTGAGCGTGCGGCCCGAACTCACCTGGCGCGATGCTCAGCACGTGGCCGTGCGCAGTGCTGTGATGGTCAACCCCGAGGATCCCGACTGGCAACGCACGCAGGCCGGGCGCCACTACAACCACAAGTACGGCTACGGACTCATCGACGCCTACCAGTTCGTCGAGGAGGCCAAGCGTCATCAGCTCGTGACGCCACAGGCCTGGTACGAGTCGCCCAACGTGACACTCCCGGCGACGCAGACGCTCATTACCGAGCCGGGCACCGAGTCGACCATTACCATCACCGAGGACGACCTGCGCAACGCCAACCTCGCTGCGCTGGAGCACGTGACGGTGCGCGTGTGGATCACGCACGCCCGCCGTGGCGATGTCAACGTCGAGCTCGTCTCTCCGCACGGCACCAAGTCGGCGCTGGCGCGAACCCGCCGGTATGACGACGCGACCACCGGCTTCCCCGGCTGGTCGTTTATGACGCTCAAGCACTGGGACGAGTCGCCGGTGGGCGAGTGGAAGATCCGCGTGTATGACAACGCGCATCCGAACCGCGTCGGCAACTTTTACGCCTGGACCATGACGCTGTGGGGTGCCTCTCTGGACCCGGCCAAGGCCAAGCCCTGGAACTTCCCCCAGGACTCGGTCGAGTACCACGAGACCCTGGCTGCGGCGCCCAACACGACTATCATCAAGCTGCCTGCCGCCCAGACCTCGTCGGCGCAGCTCAAGAAGCCCACCGACCACCTTCCCGCAGACCACGGCACTGCTCCAGGAGAGTCACACATCGACTTTAGCAACTCGAACGGCAACGGAGCCGCCAGCGGAGGTGCGGGTAGCGAGCTCGACAGGCCCGAGGCAGACACGGGTTATCTCACTGGACTGCGCAAGAACAGCACCTGGGTTGTGGTGGCCGGTGGGCTGGTGCTCATCTTTGCCGGTTCGCTGGCGGCCTTTTTCATCATGCGACGTCGCAAGATGCGCGGGCGTGGCTCCGGGCTTGGCGGAGACCGCGGGGCGACCGGAGGCGAGTACGAATACCTGGCGACCGACGAAGAGCTCGCGATGGGCGATCTCGACGGCGATGTCGGCGGACGCGGTGGTAGGGGCCCTCGTACTGGCCGACGCGGTAAGGCCGGCGGTGCGGAAAAGTCGCGACGCACCAAGGAGCTGTACGATGCATTTGCCGAGGGATCTTCTGACGAAGATGGCGATGATCTGTACGACGACGATGCGCGCGACGGGCGTGGACTGATGGGCCGTGCGTCTCCCGCGGACCCTGCCTCCAAGTCGTCTGCCCAGCCGTACCGAGATGATCTTGAGGACGACGATGGTGACCGTCGATTCGCTCTCCACGACGACGACGAGGATGGGGACGTCGACGACGACCAGCACGACGAAAAACACGCCCTCGCCCCCTCCAAGTCCTCCTCGCAGCCTGTGTCTAGGTCGGAAAACCTCCTCTTTGATGCGGATGAAGACGACAGTCCCGGCTCCAACGAAGACGGTTCTTGGCAAGACGCTGCCGACGATCGCAACTAGATCACATTCTCCCGCATGCTCTCTCGGTCTGTGGGTTGGAGAGCAGAGTCGACAGTCGACAGTCGACAGTCGAAGTCAAAAAAAAAAAAAAAAGAGGAATCAAGCACCTTGGCTGACCACTTTTTCGAGGTCGTGGAGGCGGCATTTTGATGCCTCTATTTCCCTGGGTGGGTTTGTTTTTCTTTTTTCCTTTTTGCATTTGGGGGAAGGAATTGCGCGCGTCTTGTTCGCATCACACCCCCACCTTGCTAGAGTATCTGCAGGTGACTTTCACTCGGCTCGACTCGACTCGTCCGTCCACTCTCAACAGTTCTTACAGCTCTGTTCGGCACTCCTGTCTCGCTCTACACCGTCATTCCTGGTTCTCTTTTGCATGTCATTTTTCTCTCTTTTCTTGTGCTTTTCGTCTGATGTGTGATGCGCTTCTATGGGACAAATTAGGTGCAGATTGTGGGTGGTGCTGGCGATCCAAGGTACAAACAGTATGAACGGATCGGGACGCTGATCGAACGGTGAGCCTTTTTTTTTTTGCCCCGCATAGAGATCGTACCAATACAACATTGACATATATATGTTGTATTTTGCAGATTGGCGAGACATGCATCTCGCCAGCCCTGCTCCTCTGTAGTACGAATCTTCATGAGAGGATTGTAGATCCAAGAGTCGACTACAGAGGGACAGAACGAGGGCATCGGGTCGGAAGCTGAGACTGTGGATCCGGCCGATCTCTTCGTGTCGATTCGAGATTTGCGATCTCGAGAGATCCCAGATCCTGGATCCTAAATGCAAGATGCTAGATGCTAGATTCGGTATTGCGCTCGTTGACTCAAGGACGCGATGGACAGACAGACAGACCAAAAAAAAAAAACAAAAAAACAAGGGGGCCAGTGAAGGAAGGCCGGGCGAAGCGAGACACGAATGTACCACCATTCCTCTCGTCTGCATGTGCATCTCGACGGCGGTGACCTCAGTGTACTGTACAAAGCAGCGCTGTGCCGTTATATTACATCCACCTAAAGGACCAACGTATAGCAGACCGAACAGACTTGAACGACTTCATTCACTGATGATGGAGACACAGTACAGGCCTGTACAGTACAGTGCAGTGTGTGGATAAAAAACGCCATGTTTTGGACAGGTTCCACACTAGTTTGGTTCGGTGGTCATTCGACCTCTTGCTCGATCCGATCCCCAGCCAGACACTCCTCGACTGCTAAGCCTTGCCGCTCGCTCAGAAAGAAAGGTCTTGTTGCAGCTTTTCCCTACCTTGCACGGTGCTGTGGCATGCGCTTTTCCTTTTTTCTTGATCCTTCACGTCGGTGTCCTCCGAAAGTTGAGAGAAGCCCCTTGACTCCACAAATGATGCGTTACCGGCCCGCTGTGCCTCTCACGTACTCTGTCCAGTACGATACTTGCAGGAAAAAAAAAGGCAAGCTCGAGACCGCGGCTCCCGACTTGCCCTCTTTTTCTTCTTCTTCTCTGCATCCCTCCACCCGACTGAACGGCTTGAAGAATCTGCCAGGGTCCTTTCCACCTTTTTTTCCCTTTCGTGACGGCCTGAGATCGGAGTTATATCTGCTACAATACACGCCTGTGACCGAGATTGTGACGATGCAGGGAGGTGCTCTGTCACAAACCCAAAAAAAAAAAGAAAAGGGGGGGGGGGGCGGCGGGTTAAAGGCGCAAGGGCCAAAGACAGGAGGGCTACACAGTCCAAAAGGCGAAAGCCGACAAAAGGCAGAGTGGCAGCCGTGGCTCTAGCTGCAAGGGTTGACGTGACTTTTTTGGCCTCTTTGTCCCGGGCCCTTGAGGAGAATTATGTCACACAAAAAAATAAAAAAATAAAAGGCCGCCCGCCCGCAGTATTCGACCACTGTACTGCATTGTACTGAGATGCAATATTCATTTATTCAATTAACTTACATTAATAATAATTAACTTGTGCTCATCCAGCGCACCGGCACGTCTTTATGCAAGGGTGCGTGCGCACTTGGTCTTCAGAATGAGGAGCCTCTCTCTCTCTGCTGCTTCCCTTTCCCCATGGCGAGACAGGCATGTACGTACTAGTACGTGTATTATTCATCCCATCCATCCATCCATGCATTTTGCAGGTTGCATGCATGAGGGCATGCCACCCACCGCCCTTTTTTTTTGTTCTCTCTCTCCTCTCTCTCTCTCCATTTTGGCTTGGCCACACACACACATATACCGTTGCACATCTGTCCGTGTCTGGTTGCTCTCGCTTGCCTCGAGGCTGGCTTGATGGGCTGCTGTACGATACTGTACTGTAGAGATGCACCACGCCCAAGAGCATACCTGCGCTACTACTGCACTGTACCGCAACACCAAAAGCTCTTTCTTTTTTTATTATTTTAAAACCCCGATGAAAAGAACACCTGCCCGACATGGTTGGTGAACCCTTGCACCTTCCCCTCCCAACCTTTTTTTTTCTTTTTTCTTTTTTCTTACTTTCCGATTTTCCCGCCCAACTGTCACTTCGGCTGTCAAGGTTGTCAATTCTCCCGTCGACAGAACCCCCTTGCCTGTGCCGTTTGGCACCTCCTGCGTCGTCCTTCGCTTCCCCACTTGGCACCCCCCCTCCCCTCCTTCTGCCTGCCGCCTTTTGGGTTGCTGCCCGACTTCTTTCGGCTATGACACGCCGCTGCCGATCTAGGCCCCCTGGCTGGCTGTCTGTCGCGATTGCTGTGCTGTACATGGCTGCAGCCTCTCTTCCCTATTCCGATGCCGGTGTCTTTTTTATCCCTGGATCAGCTGAGTCGAGATGGCAACAAACAGTGCCGCTCAGTCCGATTCGACGAGAATACCGTAAAGCTACGTTTTCTTTTCTTTTCTTTTCTTTTCGTTTCTGGGGCCACAGTTCCCTCCCTCCCTGTCTCTGAGCCGTCGGACTCGCCGTGCAATCCCAGCAGAAAGAATCACATATTCTTGTCTGGGTCCGCAGTCGCACGATCTGCATGCGAGGCCGCAACATGTGGCTGGGCTAATGTATGTCAACTGTACAACAGCAGCGCCGGCGCAGAGGGGGGCGCACGCCTTTCCAGAAGGTCACTCGCAGGTCGTCAGTATAGCGATGCTGCCGGTCTCTGGTGGTCGGATGTCTGTGCGTCCACATGTATGGCGTAAGCTTGGTAGGTCAGTCCTTGCGATTGGCGATTGGCGATGCAGTCAGATCGGTGCCCTTACTCGTCATACTCGCGACGCTGCAGTGTGTTGGCCGGTAGGAGAGAAAGAACAAAGAAAAAGGGAGTGATGGGGATGGGAAGTGAACGAACGCATCTGCCTGCTTGCCTGCTCGTCTGCTTGTCTGCTTGCCGAAGTGAGCCAGCTTGTCGGATCGCCTTTGCTCACCACCATGCCCACGCCAGAACCCCTGACGTCTCGCTCGCAGCAGGAACGCGACATATCACTTTTGTAACCCTCTCCCTTTCCCTCTCCCTTCCTCTTCCTCCCTCTTCCTCTTCCTCTTCCTCGTCCTCGTCCTAGTCCTCGCTTACCCTTTACCAAGGGACAAGGGTCCGTCAGGCCTACAAACTACGCTCGTGCAGTATCACATCTGCATGCACGTCTTTCCCTCGCACCTCTTGACGCATGCACTAGCTCTTTGTACAGCAGACCCCCCCTTGCCCCTCTACCGTACAGTACTGCCGCTGCTGCCGCTGCTGCTGAGGACGCTTTGCCGCTAACCGCTGCATCCAATTTCTTGCCCTTGTGATCTTCGCTTCTGCAGCACTTGCTCGATTCCGACTACTCTCTCTCTCTCTCCCTCCCTCTCTCGTTATCAGTGCTCTGAGGCCGTGCACATCTGCATCTCATCTCTGCTTGGGAGAAAAACCCCCGAATATCCGCTTTTGACCTGTCATCTTGGTGAGCGTCTTGTGCCATTGCCTTCAGCTTACCCATCTTGGCCTGCAGCTCCATGGAACCCTTGCCTTGCACAGATCCGGTTCGCTCTTGCTCGGCTTGACGCTTGCCTTGTCGTTCGCAACTGGTTTGCAGCTATATGCGCTGCCTTACCCTCCACCAGATCGTTTCTCCTCTGGAATACAGACAGACAGTCGCCAAGATGGCTTTGCATGCTGCCGCAACTGCCAGCCCTCATTGTCGCATCTGATCCTTTCCGACGTCGCTGTCCTGTCTTTCTTCCTCTACCAGTCCGCCCCTCGTGTCTTCTCGCCATTGTTTCTGTATGTCTCTCTCCTTTGTGGGTGGCCTTTGCTTTCCGCTTGCGTGTGTAATAGAATCGTCGCAATCCACTCCCCCTTCCCCCCCTCTTCCGTCCGCTAGTGCTGTAGCCACGCTCACGCTTGTTGCCTTTTGTGTCCTTGGCCCGTTCTGCTCTTGTATGCTTTAGCGAGGCCGGGATCGTCGCATCAGCCAGGAAGCCCTTGCCGCAACCAACACTGTCACGCGGACGCTCGCCAGCCAGCCGACCGGTCAGTTGCTACCATGGCTGCCCAACGGCTAATTAGCTCTTCGTACTACAGCGCTGTATCGATGCAATAGCGGCTTGCATCCCACGACTGTTAGCCCGTCAAGGTCCATCGGACGTGATTCAATGCGTACAACCCCCTTTTTGTTTGCTCGCCTGCTCACCTTCCTTAAGCAGGATGGCGCACCGTGCCACTCTTGCGTGGATGGTCCCTCGTCCCAGACGGACCGACGATAGTGACCGGTGGCATATCTCGACATGACCCCTTGCACACTCATTACTGCCTCGATCGATCGACCAGCCCTCGATCCTCTGGCCATTTGCCCCTCACTTCTTACCTTCCGCTTGCATCCTTTGGCCAACTCTCTCTCTCTCGACGTGCTCCACCACCTTCAACCACTAGCTCTTTCCCGATCCGCCATCTCTTCTCTGGCCCTTTGCGGCCGTGCAGCGCCTCTAGACTCTTTGCAGATCTGTTGAAGCACCTCCTCTTTCTGCTGCCAAACCCCCTTGCTATCTGCGTTGCAGCTCGCTCCCCTGGTCGTCGGAGTCGGTACCGCACCCGCTTCCCGCAATGCCATCCTTCTCTCTCCCTCTTTCTCTCTCTTACTGACCCCTCTGTATCGACATGCCGCTCCGTGAGCTCTGCCGTCTTGCTGCACCTGTCAAGCGGCTGTCGGCTCCATCTTTTTCGACCTCCGCTCCTGTGTACTTGCTGCAGATCAACTCTCTCTCCCCCCTCTCTCTCTCTATGTGTGTGTGCGCGGATTCCCAGATCTGGCTGCCAGGTTCTTGCCTCCCTGGCTTCTGCTTGCAGCTTTTGCCGGCATCGGTGTCTGCCTTCCACCTTTGCTTCTGCTCTCTCATCACTTCACCAACCCTCGACACTCGACACTCTCGACACTCGACAGCCTTCTGCACTGCGCGTACTGTCATCTGCTTTGCCTTGCATAACCTAGCTGCAGATCAAGATTGACAGCTGACGAGGTGTTGGTCTCACCTCTGATCTTCGCCTTGCACCATTGGGTTCGTCGCCTCCGACACGCGCCTTTCCGTTACGCGGCTTGTGGTCCTGTGCCCCCATCTGGCCGTCCCTTGGATCTGCATTCAGTCGCCCAGCTGTCAAAGCGATCAGGATCGACATCGACATTCCCATCGCTGGTCTGCCTGTTTCCTCCTCCTTCGAGCCTGGCCATCTACTACCTTTGCAGCCCGCTGTATCTTTGTGCTTTGCTAGCACTTGCAGCATCAGCCCGCTCCCCGTATCGTTGGCACCGACGTCGCCATAGACCCTAGCTGTGCCCCTCATTCTCCAAGTGCCGGCTGTCGAGTACGTTCCTACTCGTTCGATTTACCATTCCTCCCTATAAGGACCGCACCATCCTGCGACGTCGTCCATCAACCTTGATTCCCTTCCCTCCTCTTTTCTTATTCCTTCCTATCTTGTCCATCCTCGAGCTTGCTCCATCACTCCACTCCACTCCAGCACTCTCCTCTCCATCTGGACCCCCTTCAGCTCTCCCCAACGCCAGCCACTTTTAGAATTCATCCGCAGAGCCTCGTCCCCACTTCAGCTTGAGCAGCTCGTCGACATTGCATCTCATACCTCTTGCACGCCATCGTCTTCGCTCCTTGCCACCTCTTTTCTGTCTTACAGCAGCTTTCTGACATTCTTGGTCTAGTCTCGGTCAATCGCACCAACGCTGTCAGCAGCGCTGTCGGAAGGGTTCGTTTTTGAACTTACTCGATTCTGATTCTGATTCGCTTCGTTTAACTACTTTCTCAGCACAATTACACTTGCACCAGTCTGCACATTCGGCCATGTTTGAAGTCGGAGCTGCTCGAAGAATGAGCTATCCCGTCGACTCGACCGGCGCAATGACGTTTGCGGGCATGGCAGGACAGCACTCGACATATAACAACCCGCATGTCTCGAGCGAACAGGCAAACACTGGCAGCTTGGGCACGACAACGGCACATGGGCTCGGAGCCGAGTTCCTCATGTCGCCGCCGCGGCTGACAGTGAGCATGTCGTCTTCGTCGCTGTCATCGTCGGGCAACACGGCCACTCCGCAGCCCGCTCACGAATTTTCGGAAGACGCCAAGCGTCGCCGTACGTCGGAGGTGGACGCGACGCCAGAACGCAGCAGCAGCAGCAGTAGCCAGCATCAATTATACCATGCGCAGATGCAGATGCTGGCACAGCAGACGCCGCCCAACCTGTACGCGTATCAGCAACATCCGCAGTTTTCGCTGGGTGGAGCGAGCAGCGTGATGGGTCTCGAGACACCCATGACGACGGCCAGCACCGGCTCGGTGCCCAGCAGCATCTCGCCGTCGCCGGTGCGTCGCCTGTCGCTCACCTCGATGGACCGGGCCAGTCATATTGCTAATCTAACAGCTAATCTTATGATGCCCAGCACTAGCAGCAGCAGCAGCAGCTACGGCCACGGCGGCGCGTCGTCAGTGATGGGCCACCACCCGCAGCATGCCGCGCACCATATCAGTATGGCGGGTGGCATTGGTGTCGGCGTCGGAGTTGGTGTCGGTTTCGAAAATATGCCGCCCAAGAGTGCGCCTCCCCGAGCTGCATCCGACGCGATGCAACGCGCTCAAGAACAGGCCGCACTCCTCCAGCACACCAACACCAACTCGAGCGCCCAACACTTTGCCTACCTCGCCCAACAGCAGCAGCAGCTGCACCCCGGCCATTTCCAGCTTCCCGGGCACCACCAGCCACAGCAACAGCAGCCGCCGCATCAGCATCCCGCCGTCGCCGCTGCATCGGCTGCACGAGCTTCGCCGAACAAGCTCAAGTCAGACAGGCCTTCGTCGCAGAACCTCAACTCGTCCAATTCCAATGCCAATCTCAACGCTGCCAATGCCACATCGGCCAACAGCAAGAGCCAGGACGTCTGGCCCGATGACGTCGAGGTCGCCTTCTGGGAAGGTGAGTACACTGATCCCTCCCCGTCTACGTTGTCCCCTTCTAGAACTCCTCTTTAACTAACCTTGCCCTTTGACATTTGCTTTCTCGACCTTTCCCTCTTTCCTTTCTGTCTTTCATATATCTTTGTTTCATCGACCCTCCTCCCCAACTTGCTGCGACTCCATCCTCTTGTTATCTGTACCTGCATCTGCATCTCTCTTTACCTTCTGCTCTTCTTTTTTTTTACTACAGCCCTTCGATTGATCCCCAAGCTGGGCCGACGCAAAGTGCTGGTTCACGGAAAGCCTTGCGGACGCAACGAACTCATCGCCGATTACATCGAGCGCAAGACCAACAAGGTGCGCACGCGCAAACAGGTCTCTTCGCACATCCAGGTGTTGAAAAACATCCGCAAGGGTGATCCAGAGTTTCAGCAGCTCATCGCCGAGCCCACCAACGAGGAAGACTTTTACATCCCCGCAGGCGGAATGATGTACGCACAGACGCTTGCCGGCTATGGCTATGGCGGACTCGGTGGCGCCTACCCGCTCCTGTCCATCGACGGCAGCTCGGCGACCACGACCTCGGCTGGTGGCCTCCTCTCGCCCTACACGCCTGGCCTCTCGATGGGAGGCTCGCTTGCTAGCCCCATATCCCCGGGTGCGCCTCCCATGTCGGCCACCCACTCGATCACGTCGGGCCTCAACGACCTGCACTTCCCGCAGCCGCCTGCCAGCGCCAAGGACACGAGTGGCAAGATTCCCTGCCCCATTCTGCCGGCCAGCTTCTCGATGTGGGTGCACTGCTCGAGTGGCGACGACAAGCACGTCTACACCAACCTCGACCGCAACTCGATGACCGTCTTTGCCAACAACCAGGCGGCTCTGCCGCAGATGACGCTCGACTCGGTGCGCGTGGGCCACTTCCGCTTCCCCCGTCTGGCCGAGATGTACCACCGCATGCCGTGCCAGTTCCTCCACGTCCATGTTCCCCTTTCCGTTCCGCGTCACGATGTCATGATGCCTCGCTACGACCACTTTAGCACCCAGCTCTCGCTCACCTCGGCCCAGGACCTGCGTCTTACCTCGGTCACCACGGTCTACTCGCACGGCAAGCGGGTGCTCTCGCTCGTCGAGCCCCTCGACGCTCCCCGCCGCATCTCGGGCCGTAACGGCACCGAGCTTACGAGCAGCGCGATCGACGTCAATGCAGCTGCCATCGCTGCCAAGGAAGAGGCCTCCGTTGGCGACTTGTCGATCAACTCGACGTCGTCCCACTCGGCGGTCCAGACCACCAACCCGGAGGGAGGCGTGACCACCCCGACTGGCAACACAAGCGAGCGACGCGAGAGCAACGCCAGCAGCGTGCTGCTGAGCCCTGCTTCGGGATCCTCGAGCGAGCCCACCTCGCCGCGCACGCCACTGGACGTCAACAACTCGTCGGCGAGCAGTCTGCGACACCGCTGGAGTCACCAGGCGCCCTTTGCCACCGACTTTTGGGCCGACTTCCTGAGCCGCAACCACCCTGTCAACGTGTACGGCGGCCGCGACGGTCTGCAGTCGTTTGGCAAGGAGCCCAGCGAGCGTGCGGCGCTCGGCATGGCTGTGTCGGGTGTGACCATCATTCAGGAGCTGGTTGTGGCCAACGAGGACGCCAAGAAGGCTGCCACAGCCGCAGGCGGCGACAGCACTGGTGCTGCTGCCTCGGCGCCGACGCTGCTCAACGACGCTGGCAACGGACTGAGCCCCGGTAGCAAGGTGGGCGACGTTGTGCTGGTCATTGCATGGGACCTCGAGTGCGTCGAGGCGCTGGGCACCACTCCCGGCACTCCGACCGTCTCGTTGCTCACCATGGGCAGCTCCGCATCTCCCATGGGCCGTGGTGCTGCACTGCCCTCGCCCTTGCACCAGGCCAACCACGGTGCTCTGCCTCACTCACCCATGACTCTGATGCCCGGACTTTCTCCCATGTCGGCCTATCCGGGTGCGCAGATGCAGCCGCAACAGGCGCAACAGCAGCAGCAGCAGCTTCAGCAGCTTCAGCAGCCCATGGTGATGGCGAATCCGCCTGCTCTGGTGCACACGCAGCCGTCGCCACAGCCGCAGCTGAGCCTCAAGAGTGAGAGCCAGGCTTCGGGTGGACTGCAGCCGCCAGCGCTGAGTCTGTCTTCATCGCAGCCGACGCTGCTGCGCAAGCGCGGGCTGTCGATGAACAAGCCGAACCTGATGGTCTCGATCCCACCAGCGCCGTCGTACCTAAACCCGCAGAAGGCGCTCAACAGTGCACTGCTGAGCCCGCACCCGCAGCTGACGCCTGCCGCCAGCCCTACTGCTGCGGCATGGGGCCTGATGCAGCAACGGGCGATGCAGACGCCGGTGACGCCGTTTGCGCCGTCGGCGGGCGGGCTGTTTGAGCCTCCGCCGCTCAACTCGGGCGACGACGTGCGGATGCAAAAGGAGCGTCTGGAGCGACACTGGGCCACGCAGGCAGACCCGATGTCGGGACCTCTGCCCTCGCCGCTGGACATGAGCTTCAACGTCAACGTGAGCGGAAGTGGTGAACAGACGGGTATTCCGGCCAGCGCCTCGTTCTCGTCGACCATGGACGCAGCCGACTCGTCGATTCCGCACTCGGGCTCGGCTCTGGGTCTGAGCCTGCCTGGCTCGGATGCGCATGGCAACCTGCTGTCTCCCGCCGCCTTTGATATGGGTCAGCATCATCATCATCACCACCACAACAACAGCGGCGACAACAACACCGACAAGATGCACGTCACCACCGGCGACTCTGGCAACAACAGCTTTGAAAGCATGTTTTACGATACCTCGCTTGTCGGCCAGGATGCCAACACGCAAGAGTATCTCAATGGCCTCCTTGCCTCGATTGGCGTCGATGGCCAGGATTTTAGTAGCCACACGCAATAGTTTCTTTTGAACCCCCCCTTCTTTTTTCCATATCTCCCTCTATTGGCTCGTAGATCTTTAGATCTTTAACCCCCCTCTCGGTCTCTCGCTCTCTCTATCTCTTTGGGTTGCTCTTTGTTTCACTTGCTCGTCATCTATGCTTGTCCCGTTTTCCAAGATATACCCCTCCCATCCCAAATATGGAACAGCAGAAAACGCCGTTCGACCTCGAAATCGCACTTCTCTGCTACTCTGTTTTTTCCCCTCTTCCGGGCTAGGTTTCAGAATAGCTGGAAAACCTGGCACCGAAGTCCAAGAACTGCCGTTCTGGCTGTTTTTCAAACAACAGTCGTCGTCGTCGTCGTCGCGCTTGCATTGCACTTTCCTAACCCCCTCCTTACCTCCTTACCTCCTTTCTCCGACTTTTTGGATTTTGGATGTTGGCTTTAATGTACCCCTCCCCGTTCGTGGTTTGTTTCAGCATCGCGTCGTTAGCTTCGTTTCCTCCCTCGCTCTCTCCGCTCTCAGTAGTTCGTAGTTCGTAGTCCGTACTGTATTCCTAGCTGTTGTCTGAATTTTCCAATTTTGCCGGTTTGCTTTATGTAATTGTCCGTTGGCTTTTTTGCTGCTGATGCTCGCCACGTTTTGCGAGTTTTGCGAGTTTGGTGAGTTTCGTGAGTTTGGTTAGAGGTTGTGCCGGTTGTGGATCTTGCTTCGAGCCTCATGCGCGGGATCTTGTCGCTTTTCTTCTCTCCTTCCCCTCTTGTCCTCTCTCTCTCACTCTCAGACGAGGATTTTTTCTCGACGCTCTCATCGTCGCCGATCATACGTAGCAGTTGTGTCCATTGCTATTTCTAGGTTTTTTGCTTTTTGATTTGATTGCGGTCATTTGGTTTTGCTTTGACTTTCGCTGATGGGGGTGCCGATTTTTGTGACGGTTTTGACATTTGCATCTTTCTTGTTCACATATATTATATTATATTTCGTCGCCATCGCATTATTGTATTACAGCGCCTAGCCTGGTGCGTCTTGTATCGTTGATTTGACAGCCAGAGCGGGCGAGGGGCAGGGCTGGCTTGGGTGGTACCCACAAGACAAGGCTGACGAAGTAAGTATGTTAGACCTTGGAACAAAGAGCCAGGCCAAACGCGACGCGCCAAAAACCCCCCGCCCCCGAATGTAATGGAATAAAGAGTCTCTCGTCCGGGTCGGCAGTACGTTGTTAGAACAATAGGAACGGGATTCGAGCCGTCAAAGCGTGGATGTTGAATCTCCGACCCAACACACAAGGGGGGGTTTGACACTGAGTCTAACAGCAGATATTCAAACACCACTGGAACGTACGGTATGCACTACCGCGCGCCTTATTTTTGTTTTTTGTTTTTGTTTTTTGTTTCTATGTTGCTACAGTCCTGCATGGCATTTTAGAGACGGACTGACTAGTGACTGTCGAGGGGCGCGGGATTCATACCACTACAGTACTGTATTTTCTGTTACTGTACTGTAGGGCACATGCACCATTAACCGTACAGTACACAGAGTACTCTTCTGTACTCCGCTCGACCCGCTTCGGCAGGGTCATTTAACGTGCACTTAATACTGTAACTGTACTGTACAGGGTACCAGTGTGCTGTGCTGTGCTGTACATGGCTTTACTCTACTGCATTGATTTTGTGCCGAGTCGAGTCGAGTCGACTGAGCTCTGTCGGTGTGTGTCATTTTCGAAGCTGTTCCACAATAATACCACTACTGTACTTACACTTGAAAGAGCAACACCATGCCCGCAACCCACTGCAACAGACGTAACGACAACACCTCCTTACAACACTCGACCCTCGACTCTCGGCACTCTGCAACACTAGGAGGCATATACAGCCGCAGCAATTCCTTTTCCCATCACGTCCAAAGCTGCTCCAAACAACGGTACTCCAGACCCTCGCAAATCCATAGCACTGCGCCACCCTCCAGCAGCAGCAGCTACAGCTACATCAATACAACTCTCGCTCTCGCTCTCGCCTCGACGTCGCCGCTTTATTGAATCGTTCTCGTCCTTTGCCGTCTCTCGCACACTCTCTCCCTTTCTCTCTGTATACATCTTCGTAAAATATCGGAACGCTGCATACTCGCCTCGCATATCGCGACCCTCGACAATCGCCCGGCCTGGCGTCGATCTCGTCTCCCTCTGCATAATTCCACACCCGCGGCTATCTGTGCTTCCGCCAGCCGCACACATCATTGTTCAAGAGTCTGCATTACATACACAGCCTCGGCATCACCATCTTGCAATGCTCCCTCGTCCCACCTGATCGTCGTCGTCTTCCGACCACCACACCACTGGCTCTTGTTCCGTTTTTTTTTCCCCTTCTTCCATACGCCGCCGATTCTTTCTCCTTGCCGCTCCCGCTTCATCACCCTCCTGGCCTTCCGAGATCCCCGCATAAAAGGTACACAGACAAAAAAGGGTCATGACTGGTCGGACCCGACAGGCTCTCGTTCCGCTTCCCCAGAACCGTGTCTCTGCCTCCTCCTCCTCCTCGACTTCCTCCAGCTCCAATTCGGCTTCCACAGCGTCTGGCCAAGCGGGTAACAAGCGTACTGGCTTCGCTTCTTCATCGTCTTCTTCTGCTTCTGCTTCTGCTTCTGCGCCCAAGACTCGCCGTGCTCTGCTTCGCAACCGTCTCGCCCAGGCCAGTTCTGCCATTCTCCGCTCGCCGCAGCTTCTGCAGCAGGCTGCTTGCTTTGTCGACCTCGACCACGTCGTTGCCAGTCCCGACATGCGCACTAGCCGTATTCGAGCCGGCCTCAAACGCAAAAAGGGCTCCAGTGCAACCACCACCACCACATCCACCACATCCACGTACAAAAATCACTCTAATCACATTATCAACAGCAGCATCAGCAACAACAACACAACCAACAACAGCAGCAGCAGTAGTAGTAGCGATGGCAAGAGAAATTCGACCGCCAGGGCTGATGCCGCTGCCATTGGAATGGTCTCGTCGCATGCGTTTCCCACCATAGCTCAACGGCGCTCGGCATCTTCACGCAACGCCTCTGCACCCGTCAATATCGTCACTTCGCCTCACGTAGCACGCGACACACGGCCAAGTTCTTCTGCCAGCGAGCAGTCAGACTGGTCGTCGCTCGCCTCTGTCTCGCCCACGACATCTCGCACTCTTCCTTCGCAGCACGGGTCTGCCTTGGTCGAGCCCCGTCCTGGTCCATCGACTCGCCGGTCCAGCCGCAACTCTCTCTACACCAGCATGCACGGCATGACGCTGGAAGATCGCTCTCCACCCCGCAAGTCGGCTTCGACATCATCGTCGCATCTCGACCTCGTGCCACAGGGTCGCAAAGGCAGTCGCACCGCCTCGCGCGACTCTCGTGAGATGCTCGTGACGAATCGCCCGGTCACTCGTCGGACTGCCAGTGCCAGTGCAGGTGCAAGCGCCGGTCTTGGCATTGGCGTCTTTGTCGAAAGCGACCACAGCATTGTTGACGATGATCATCACGGCGCAGATGAGCTCGGTGACAGTGAAAACGACGAAGATGAGGACAAACACGAGTCACACCTGATCGATTCCGCGCCCACTTGGCGCCTACACAAGCTGCGCAAGGAGGAACTCGTCCAGCTCAACCTCTCTGCAGGCACGTGGGACATCGAGCCAGACGCCGCAGAGCTCGAGGTGCTGACCAAGCAGGACCTGGTCAACCGCATCATCGATGCTCGCTCCCTGCTTGACCACCACAGTCGCCGCGCCTCGCCTTCGCAAAGTCGTGATGGCGAATCGGTCGATGTGCAGCAAGAACCTGAGGCGGCGGTCTTGTCCCGCGATTTCCACGCTTTGGGTTCAGGACGCCCTGCGCGCACTGCGTCCCGCAAGTACGGTGCGATTGGACGTTCTCGCCACGCCAGTCAGACCAGCCAGACCAGCTTCACCAGCCAGGCCAGCTCCACCCGTGGAGCGGCTGAGCGGAGACCGGACAACAACCACGAGCACGGCGATGACGGGGCCTATTCCGACGTGTCCAACGAGGGCGGGGGCGAGGAGACTGAAGCCGAGCAGGCCCGCGCAGCAATTGCTACGCATCGTACTCGGACTACGCGTGCTAACCGCAAGCAGCCGGCTGTCTTGCGCCGCATGGACTCTTCGACCTTTGATGCCGTCGAGCCTGTCAAGCAGCCTCTGCAGCCCCCTCGGCGGCAGCTGCGCGACCGTGCCAGCCTCTTTGGTACCGCTGCTGCTGCGGCACGCCGCCTCCGCCGGACCAACGCCTCTGAGCCCATGTCCGCCTCGTCCTCTTCCATCTTTGGCGGCCGAAGCTCGCGCGCATCCAACGCCTCACAATCGACCTACCTGCAGCGACACCAGATCAACCACTTTGTCGCCTCTTCGCCCATCCGTACCCGCTCTCGCACCCGCATCAACCTCGGCATCCCTACTCGGCGCAGGAGTGCGGCTGCACGAGCAAGCGCTCGTTTGGAAAGTCCCATCCCAGACGAGCTTGAGGACGCGGACAGTGACGGTGCTCATCAGCAGTCGGAACAGGGGGAGGAAAGGCACAGCGACCAGTCAGTGGATCCCATGGCCACTCCCAAGCTTACGCATCGCTCACTTCGTCGGCGGGCTGCCCGAGTCAAGGCTGTGGGTTTCCTAAGCAATGGTCACAGGCAGCACGGTCATCATGCGCCGGAGGATGAAGACGAATGGATGGAGGACCTGTCCACCGACAGCGAGACGGTCGCCATTGCTCTCGGAGGCAAAGACGGTCGTCGAGGCAGCCGGTCAGCCAGTCACAGCTCTTTCGCGAATCAGTCCGACTCCGACAGCGACTCTCAAGCCGACTCCGACAGTGAGGCCAACGAGCACGAGTCGCAGGGCCGTAACGGATCGCGACGGGTCTCACGGTCCAAGTCTCGACGTGCTGCGTCGCAGCAGTACCGCAAATCTCCTACGCCTCTCGGCAGCGTATACGTCGAGATACCTGCCGAGAGTGACGAGACCGAAGTGGCCATGGCCACGGCGTCGGATGACGAGCACCAGAGCCCGCTCAAGTTCCGCCGACTGCGCAACGGCAAGGTTCGCATGACGATGCAGTCCCGCACTGACGACGGCAACGACGCTGCTGCTCCTGCGAGCGATGTCGAGATGCAGACAGCGGGCGTGGACGACGAAGAGGACCAGGCCGACGTGACGATTCGAGTCGCCAACAGCAGCGACGACGACGACGAGGCCATTGACGACGACGACAACGACAACGGTGTGGACAATAAATTCAATCCTGACGACGGGCTCGAGGAGACGATGCAGCAGCCCAGCGCGACGTCGCTGGCTCGTCTGCGCAAGCCAGAGCTGGAGGCGCTCTGCGGCAGCCGTGAAATCCGGGTCGATCCGGATGACAAGAAGGCCGATCTGATTGCCAAGCTGCTCAAATGGCACGACCGCCAAAATGTCCCGCCCAGCTCCAACCTCACTAATCTCTCAGACCTCTCCGTCATGTCCACCGCCACTGCTACATCCGGAAACACCGCAGACGGCAAGGAAGAGATTGCCACTGCAACCGCCACCGCCACCGCCAAAGCCGCCCGATCTACATCCGCCGACATTGTGACGCCCAGAGCCACCCGTGCACTCGGCGGACGACGTCGCTCGGCCAATACGGACAGCGACCAGCCACTGTTGCTGCAGGCAAGGCGACGGGGTGGGCGTGCTTCGGACGACAAGCTGCCGACGCCGCCGCTGACGTCGAACAACGACGAGGCGCAAGCCCCGCAGGCCGGCGATGGTGTCGACGAGCTCAACGGTCTGGATCTCGAGAGCCTCAACCTGGTGGACAAGGAGATCGCACCGTCGAAGCTCGAGAAACTCGAAAAGATCGGCTCGGGCGGCTTCAAGGACGTGTACGTGGGCAAGTACCACATCTCCAAGTCGCGCGTCAGCAAGGTGGCCATTGCCGATATCCGCAACCATCTGACCGAGATGGACATCAAGGAGCTGAGTCTGCTGCGCGACCTCCGCCATGAGAACATTGTGCGCTTCATCGGCGTCAGCATTCCGGAAAACCCGCGCCACGTGCCGTGTATGATTGTGAGCGAGCTCTGCTCCAACGGCGATCTGTTTGACTACATCCGCAACACGGAGGCGCCGTGCGACGCCGAGGTGTTTCGCATCCTGCTGGAGACGGCGCGCGGCTTGGAGTATCTGCACACGCGCACGCCGGCCATTATCCATCGAGATTGCAAGTCGACCAACGTGCTGATCACACGGCGACGAACGGCCAAGATCAACGACTTTGGACTTGCGCGTGTCAAGAACACGTCGCGGTCGATGATGCGGTCGTTGGTGGGCACAGTCAACTGGCAGGCGGTGGAGCTGTGGAGCCCCAAGCCGCAGTACAACGAGAAGGTGGATGTGTGGTCGGCAGGCATGACCTTTTGGGAGACGCTGCAGTGGCACCAGCCCGAGAAAAAATATCCGTTCCAAGGCATGAACGAGCACCAGATCTACCAGGACGTCGGGCAGAAGAAGCTGCGTCCGTCCACCGTGGCCATCCGGCGACGGTTCGGGGCAGAGATCGTGGAGCTGCTCGACCGCATGTGGGACCACAGCCCCAAAAATCGACCCTCGATGACCCAGGTCTGTGATGACCTCGAGGAACTGATCAGGATGAAAAAGGCCGCTGCTCGCGCCAGCAAGGCCTGATCAGCCATACGCCGCATTCTTGACTCCTCCTTCTCCTCCTTAGACCGCGCCACCTTGTCCATAGCTTTGATGTGGAAACACGAGGTTGTGGGTCTTGTCTATTCTTTGTTTCCTGACCTGCATTGTCGCATCTGTTTTTTCTTCTTCCCTTCTCGCACTTGTCTCTTGCCCCCCTGTCCTGCTTCGTCGTCGCTTGCATCTTGTCTGTTGCTCCAAGGTCGTTTCTCCTCGTCGGACTCTCTGTTGCCTCTTTTTTTTCTCCACTTCTGTTCATGTCTAGCAGTCTCTCTCTCTCTCTCTTTTCTCTGCTCTTTCTCTCCAAATCTGCATCTCATCTGTATTCAAATAGCCAAACCGCAACCCTATCGCAAATCAACGTTTCTGACATCGCACGCTTCCCAGAGCATTGCCGACCAGCTAGGATGTTTGGAGAGTCTAACATACAGTGTGTGCAGAGTGGGTGTTGAGAGATTTGGGAAGAAAGTGACACGTCGATGAATGTCGGATGACGGACGCGCGCTCCTCTTTCTCTCTCACACACACTCTCTCTCTTTCTCTGCTCTCTCTCTTTCTGCCTTTCTGCTGTCCACCGCACCCGTCCGACAAAAGGCAAGATTAAATTGCACATTATTGCACATTGCAATTGCAACGCAGCTACTGTAGTCTTCGCACTGCACTGTACAGTATAACCTTCCAGCACATCGATTCCTGGTCGGCGTCCTGTACGATATTCCAACACAACTCTTGAGCACCGTTGTTCATCCTTACATGACCCCCACTCTTCCTTTTTGTATTCGTCAGACCTCCATCTTTCTCACTGCGACAGACCACAATCAACTCTTGTCGTCCTCGTTGGACAGTCCAGACTGCTCGTCACACTGGCCTGCACGCGCAAGACCAACTCTGCAACTTTCACGCTTTGCCTAACCAAGTATATCCGACTGGGGGTGCTCCGAAACACTTTTCCCCCCCTCGTAGGCGCATTCGCATCGAAATCGGGTCCCTTTCTCTCTCTCTCTCTCGCTGCACCTCTAGCGTCTGTGCTCGACGATGGCGTTGTCAATCTTTGTTCCCATTGGCTATGTCGCCACGCTGGTGGTGTCGATGCTGGTATTCTCGCGCATCTATCGCCGACGATCGGCGCTCAACCTGGCCAAGACGCATGCGCCGTGGTTCCCAGAGGGACACGAGGCACGGGACATTTACCAGACGCTCGTTGCGGCGGATCCGGCGGTGGGGGAGGAAGTGCTCAAGGCTGCGTTGCTGAACCGAGCCATGACGGATGTTCGACGCATCATTCGAATGAGGGACGACAAGCAGGCGCTTGCCACTCTGCTGCAAAAGGGCAGTATCGGCGACGAGGCAATGACTCGCTTCTCGCTTGCGGAGAAGGAGCTCGAGGCCGAGATCCTCGATGTCGTGTCCGAGGCCAACACGTTCCGCGAAGGCTGGGGCCAGCTCATCTTCCCCACTGCGTCCGAGATGGTGGCACATCTCAAACACAAGGAGATCTACTACGACATTCCACGCCAGCGTGAGCGCGAGATCAAGATGCTCAAGGACCAGGGCAAAGAGCCTCCGAAGCCGACGGTCGAGCTTCCCCCGCTCGTCACTCCGCCTGGCACCAAGATCGAGATCCAGGGTCCTCCTGGCGGTGCTGCACCTGGCGGACCGGGTGGACCTCTGCAGACCGACGGCCCTCCTGGCGGCCCCAACGGGCCCAACGGCCCCGGCATCAGCCTGCCCATGGTGGGAACCGGTCCCAACGCCACCGTCCAGCTTCCCAACGGCCAGCAGATCCACCCCGCCCAACTCGCAGCCATCATGCAAGGCCAAATGCCGCCCAACCTGCCTCCCCAGCAACAAGCTGCGCTCTTGCAGGCCCGCGCCCAACTCCAGGCCATGGCTGCCGCCGCTGCCGCCCAGCAACAGCAACAGCAGCAACAGCAACAGCAACAGTCCTCGGCTTCCCCTTCTTCACCAGCTAAAACGCCGGCAATCTCCAACTCGTCGCAAACAAAGACGGCCACCGTCGAGGATGCAGATGCTGACGCAGACGACGCATAAAACACCCAGATGGCCAGACGGCCAGAGGGCCAGAGCAGGGGTGTGTGTGTGTATGTCTCTCTCTCTCTCTCTCTTTCTGCAGTGCATTTTCTTTGTCGTTTGTACTCGTTTGGTTGCATTCGAATCACACACACACACACACACCAATCCACGCAGTTTAAAGATTTCGACAAGATCTCTTGGTCGTGCGCGCCTGCAAACTGGAAACTCACTCTACGTCGAGAGGGGAGGTAATCGTATTGTGCACGTGCATTTCCATCATCCTTGATCAGCGCGGGTAATATACAAGAGAGCCAAGTTCCGAGCCAGAGGAGCAACGTGGAGCCGAGTACGAGGAGGGGACAAGCAAGCAAGCAAGCAAGCGAGAAAGGAAGAAAGGAAAGGGGTGGGAAGTTGGGGGGGTTGGGGTTGTTGTTTAGTTGTCCTGTGCAAATTCGGGGTAGGCCTTGTAGGTGTCGGTTTCGTGGTAGATTTGTTCCATGTGTTGATGCTGTTCGGTGGACTGTTTGGCGTCGAGACGACCGGCCGAGGAGCGGAGGGGGCCTTTGACACGGACGAGCGGGGATCGCCAGAGCCCGTCTTTGGACGACTGAAATACGGTGGACCCCAACCCAGCGGGCTTCGAGTTGCCGTAGATGCACTCCCAGTTGCCGGGGGGAGCATTGAAGATCTCGTGCGAGATGGAAATGTAGCCGAGCCTGTAGTTGCGCGTATTCCAAAACTTCCACGCCTGCTTGTGGATGACGTCGTGTGCGAGACGGTGGATGTCTTCGACACGGCGAAAGTAGCCGATGGCGAGGAGCTCGTTGCTTGTCCTGCGGTCGGCGGCGTTGAGCCACTGCGTCATGCCGAGAAAGCCCTTGGCGGTGGAGTCGGTCTCGCACCAGTCGACGATCGAGGCAAAGTACTGGCCCATTTCTTTGAATCCGGGCGCCAGCATGCCCAGGGGGTGGTTGCAGCGTGCAGTGATGAGCAGCACGGCGAGGTTGTGGGATGAGGGGGAGCCGGTGTACTCTCCCTCGTCGTTGGGGATGAAGCAGGTGGCGAGACCCGGGATCACGCCTGCCATGTGCGCGTTGGGGATGATGCCATACACCTCGAGCACCACACGCAGCAGCTTGTACAGCACCACCCCCAGCGGCAAGACCAACACCCACAGCGAAGCCCCGAACACGCACACCGCCGCCGCCTGCACACACGAACCCAGCGCCATCCACGTCGAGATGCGGAAATTGTCGCGCAGCACCGCATACGCCGTATTGGAGAGCAGACCTTGTTTGCACACGCCTGGTCGCGACGGCTGCTGGAATGCATTCCCGATCGCATACTGGCTCCACGGCTGCACTGCCTCGGGCTGCAAGAGGGGGGTATAGATGCGCGCTGCTGGTTTTTTCTCGTCGTTGGTCGTCATGGCAAACACCAAAAAAAAATATAATAAAACTATTGGTGTTTACAGGCAGGCAAGACAAAGTAAGAGGAAGGTGAAGCACGTGAAGCAATAAAGACAAAGAGAAAGAGAGAGAGAGAGAGAGAGAGAGGGCAAGCAGCGAATGGAAATGGGAGGGTGTCAAGCAAGAGACAGAGTTGCTGCAGCTTGGTAGATATAGCCGTGAGCCTCGAGCGTTTTGAGTTGGCGCCTGCCCCCGCTCTTGTTTGCACAGCAGACCGACAGACAGACGAGGCGACAAATGACCCAGCTAGTTGATATTCACAGCAGCAGCACGAGCAGCAGCTGCACGAGCAAGAGTGAACGAGGAGGAGAGGAGGACGGAAGGACGGAAGGAGAGAAGAGGAGGAGGAGGAGGAGGAGGAGGGAAAGGAGGGAAATGTCAACCCAGGGCCGGGGGATACTGCATAGAGCAGCAATATTAATATATTTAATGTATATGTGCCTGGACCGTGTCCCGAGCAAGACCGCCGACAACGCACAACCCTCGCTTTCACTCACTTTCACTCACAGAAAGAGGGTAAAGCAGAAAGAGAGTAAAGTGGAGGCAGGGGAAAGAGGTTGGTTGGAAGGGCCGGCTGGGGGGGGGCGGGGCCAGAACAAGGGTCTTTTTTTGTTCTTCTTTTGGCAGGTACTCTATACAGTAGTACGTAGCTGTAGTTGGTTGGCTGTATGGCAATAATGTTCAGTACAGTACAGTACTGTGGTACCGTAGTACAATGGGGATGTCCGTGGGAATGCAGTACTGTACTACTGTACGTGCATGTCGTCAGATGTTCCTGTCCTCATCACTTCACTCGCTGCGCCAACCCCGAAAACCAAAAAAAAAACAAAAAAAAAAACAAAAAAAACAAAAAAAGGAAAAAGGAAAAAGAACAGGAACACATGTCTATAGATCCCGCGCGGCTAGGCAGGCCTGGCTTCACTTGGAGAGAGAGGGAGACAAAGACAGACCACACGGGAACAAGTCATATATCATCAAATACTATTATTATATAAATATTATTATATTTGGTGACAAGGGACGACGGTCCGCTTGCCTGTTGCCATGTATTGCTTTGCATTCTTTGACAGTGCGGCCCTACTCTTGCTTGGTTCTTGTTTGCACACACCTATCACAACTGCATATTAGTACTGTTACAAAATCAAGGTTAGTACAGACGCGGTGCACTTTATTCAAGAATGACCAGCTTGATGGTTTTTTTTCTTCTTCTTTTCTTTGGATGTTGGCGACACGATAGGCAAAGCCACATATATAGGGTTGGACCGATCCCCAACTCGCAGAAATATGTACGTAGAGAGAGAAAAAAAAAAAAAAAAAAGAGTGCTACCCTGTGTACGTTCTGAGGGCGAGCGAGCAGCGACATGCTCAAAAGGCGTATATGTGGCAGACGGCAAGTTGGAAGATAGAAGCGAGGGGACTCGGAATGCGGGGGAGGGAGGGGGGGGGGAGAGCATGGACAACAATGATCCGCGGAGCAGAGAAAAAGAAAGCAAAAAGCATGGCACTTTTTTTTTGCAATCATACAGTACGTGTAACTAGTCGGGGGTGGGTGGGTGTGAGAGCGAAATCTGACACGGCAAAGGATGGGCAGGACAGGATGGGATTTTCGCATTTATCGGTCACAGCGGCCGGCGTGCAATTGTTTGAACCCAGTACTGGTACTGTACTGTACTTGTGAGAGTACTGTACAGCATTTATTATTATTGTTGATGAGTGAGAAAAGGTTGACCCATTTCTGTATTTTGCGGGGCAGCCAACGAGTAGCGTACAGTCCAGTCCAGTACTACTACAGTACTACTACAGTACTCACCACAAATGCGGGGGGGCAACACCACCGAAAATACAGCGTACAGTATACAGTACCCGGTAACAAACATGGCCCGGCTCAAAAAAGCACTTACTCCCCCCACACACACCACCTTTTTGTGTTTCGCTTTTGACGGCCGCTTTGTCGTCTACCTTTCCGGTCCAAGCTATCTACTAGCTGTTACTGTACTGTACTGTATTCCCCCGCCCATCATCAACCCGGCTTTTGCGACTTTTTCTATCCCGCCCGTCTTGCTTGACTTTTGCATTCCCACCCACTTTCCCTCTCCTTCTCTTGTTCTCTTTTGTCCATCATCTTACCCTACCATCTCGACACCATCTCAATAAACAAAAAAAGACCACTCTTGCGCGCAAAGTGTACAGTCTCATCACGCAATCATGCTGGCAAGAAGTGCTTTGCTTCCCAGGCGGCTGGCCGTCGCTTCTTGTTCGTTGCCGTCGTCGTCGTCGTCGTCAAGAGTATCCTCGAGCGTGCGCTTCTATCACCAGCAGCAGCAGCAGCAGACCATTCCCTTCCATTCTACTTTCCAAGAACAGCATTGCGTCCTTCCAAATAATGTCGATCCAACCGCCGACGACTTTCTCGCCAACAAGGCCAACATGGACACTCTCGTCGACAAACTCGACTCGACCCATGCCAAGCTGGCGCTCGGCGGCACCGAAAAGGCACGCACCCGTCACCTCTCCCGCGGCAAGATGCTGCCGCGAGACCGTGTAGCTGCGCTCCTCGACCACGGCTCGCCCTTCCTCGAGCTCTCCAAGATGGCCGCCTATGAAATGTACGGCTCCGACGAGGTGCCCGGTGCCGGCGTCATCTCGGGTATCGGCCGCGTCTCGGGTGTCGAGTGCATGGTCGTGGCCAACGATCCCACCGTCAAGGGTGGAAGCTACTATCCCATCTCGGTCAAGAAGCATCTGCGTGCCCAGGCCATTGCTCGCGAAAACCGTCTGCCCTGCGTCTATCTCAACGAGAGCGGCGGTGCCGCCCTCCCACACCAGGCCGACGTCTTCCCCGACGAGAACCACTTTGGTCGCATCTTTTACAACATGGCACAGATGTCGGCGCTCGGCATTCCCCAGATCTCGGTCGTGCACGGCATCAGTGTGGCCGGTGGCGCCTACGTACCCGCCATGGCCGACGAGACCATCATTGTCAAGAACCAGGGCACCATCTTCCTCGCCGGCCCCCCGCTTGTCAAGGCCGCCCTGGGAGAGGTGGTGGATGACGAGACACTGGGCGGAGGCGAGATGCACTGCAGCGAGTCCGGTGTCACGGATCACCTTGCGCTCGACGATGCACATGCCATTACGCTTGCGCGCGAGGCCGTGGCCAACCTCGGCCGCTGTGGCCGCAGGAGCAGCGACGACGGTGCCGCTCCGTTCCAGGAGCCGCTCTACGACGCCGCCGAGCTGCACGGCATCGTGCCCGACAACCTCCGCAAACCCTTTGACATGCGCGACGTGATTGCGCGGCTGGTGGACGGCTCGCGCCTCCACGAGTTCAAAAAGCTCTACGGCAAGACCATCGTCACGGGCTTTGCCAAGATTGCAGGTCAGGATGTGGGCATCATTGGCAACAACGGCGTGCTGTTTGGCGAGTCTGCCAAAAAAGCGACCAGCTTCATCCAGCTGTGCAACCAGCGACAGATTCCGCTCATCTTTCTGGTCAACGTGACCGGCTACATGGTGGGCACCAAGGCCGAGCGATCGGGCATTGCCAAGGACGGCGCCAAGATGGTGCGTGCGGTGGCGTGTGCCAACGTGCCCAAGTTTACCGTGATTGTGGGCGGCAGTTTCGGAGCGGGCAACTACGGAATGTGTGGACGTGCGTATAGTCCGCGCTTCCTGTGGATGTGGCCCAACGCACGCGTGGGTGTGATGGGAGGCGAGCAGCTGAGCCAGGTCATGGGCACCGTCAGCAGCGACAAGGCCAAACAGGCGGGTCTCAAGGACAAGATCGAACAGCAGTGCGAGCCCGAATACGCCACCGCCCGTCTCTGGGACGACGGCATCATCCGTCCCCAAGACACACGCAGCGTGCTCGCCCTCGGTCTCAGTGTCGCCAACACGGGTCGCTGGCGAAGCGCCAACAATGGCGTCGGCGGCGGCGGTGCAGGTCGACACCCTGCCTGGGATGGCAACAACTACGGCGACGGCGTATACCGAATGTAAAAAAATGTAACCCATCCCCCCCCCCTCCCCTGCAACCTTTTCACCTCGACATCACTATTCATGTTTGCTTCTTCTTCCAACGTCATGGACCACTCTTTCGCCTGACCAGACAGTTTTCTCTCGCATTCACATTAATGCAATCCATCTCTCAAGTGCAGAGCCGCTGAGCGCATGTGCCGACGAGCTCGCATTGGCCGAAACGCAAACGCAAAGCGAGATGAGGGTCACTGGCCGAATGTTAGGCTCAAGCATCGCCGATTTCTAATTTGGTGAGCCGATGTGCAGTCGATACAGTGAGTTAGTGGAAATAGGGTACAGCGACGCGCGACGCGTTGAGTGAAATTGCGAGTTGTGGAGTTGGGCGGGCGGGCGGAAATTGCGAATACTCACCTGTAAGTTACTGTACTCTGTAAATCAATAATGAATATAATGAATGAGTAGGCGCTTTCCTTGGTGCTGGACCTGCTCTTTGCGCGAGTCAAGGGGGGGAGGAAAGCATGCCACACGGCCACATCCTCTTCCCAGCCTGCCTCTCTCAACGACCGAACTGCCATCTCTTCTAGACCGTAACACGAACACGATCGCCATTTCAGATCAGAGCCGTACGCACCAAGCTCGTAGAGAGCCTTTAGTTGGGGATGATGGCAGGGTCTGCGCTCTTCCTGGGCAACGGCCTCGACGGCGCCTCCACCCTCGACGACCTCTTTCCTGCCCACGAGCTGCAGCCATTGGCATTGGCAGAGAGGGACATCAACATCATCAGCAGTCCCCCCAACTCGCAAAACGACGCTCAGCGCGCTCTCGACGCATTCGGCTCCCAGGACCTCGCCAAGATGCGTGCTAGACCGCCAGGTCGCACCGCCCTCGAGCGTGGTTCCAGCATGGACCTCGATGCCGACATCGACCTCGATCGACTCTTGGACGACGAACTAGAGATGCAGAGCACACGCTTCGATCATGGCATCACAAGAGAGAATGCATTACCTCGACAACAAATGCGTTTCTCGGGCGATGTTGATGACGACGACGACGACGACGACGACGATGAGCTGGAAGCTTTTCTCGAGGCTGAGCGCGAGGCCGAACAGGAAAGGAGACAGCCCACTTTGCGTCATCCCGAACCCTCGTCGCCGTGCCCAGGCTCGCTCGACTCGTCACCGGGATTCGATCTGCTCGAGTCCAACGGACTGCTCGGAGGCTCTTCGCTGCCCAGCAGTCAGACTCCCTCACTTCCCGCTCTTCCTCCCGTCAGCCCCACCAAAGATAACCCTGTTGCTTCTGCACCCTCGGCATCTCCTGCCACGCGACCTGTGTCTGCCTACAACACACTCCTCCAGCATCTTGATCAGGGAGACGGCGAGGCGAATCCTTTCCTCATCGACAGCGCGCCATCGGATCGGGATCACGCAGGCCCTTCGCGTCCGAGCCTCTATCCTACAACTGCAACTGCAACTGCAACTGCAACTGCGACTGCGACTACTACCGCGATTCCGAAATACATCCCGGCGGGATTCATCAACGCCACGACGATGGACGGCAAACCTCTGCGCTTCGAGCGCCGCAAGCGCATGAAGGGGTGGAAGCCGCCAGCTGCCATGCACGACGTCGACGCGTCGCAGCTGCTTTCGCGACCGATCCACCAGCTCCTCGATGCAGTCGAGGCGCTCAAGGCGCTCGAGGTCGTTGAGCGTCAAGAGGCGCGAGATGCCGAGTTGGCTGCACAACGCACTCGAAGCACTAGCGACAATGGCCAGACCAGACCGTCTGCTGCTGCTGCTAAAGGAGGAGGAGGAGGAGGAGGAGGAGGAGGCGGCCAGATGTGGGTGGACAAGCACAGACCTACGCGGTTCACCGAGCTGCTGGGCGACGAGCGCACGCATCGAGAGGTGCTCGGCTGGCTCAAGGAGTGGGACGAGTGCGTATTCAAGCGCAAAAACCTTCGCAAGGAGCGCCACCAGCAGTACATCCAGGCAAAGTACGGGCTGCCGACCCATCCCGACGGTTCGAGCAAGCCTGCTGCGGCGTGGAGGGATCCGTACGGCCGGCCCAGCGAGCGCGTCTTGATGATCTCGGGCCCGCCCGGCCTCGGCAAGACCACCCTGGCGCACGTGCTTGCCAACCATGCGGGCTACAACGTCTACGAGCTCAATGCCAGCGACGCCCGATCCGCCGGTGCCGTCGAGGACACGATCAAGACGGCGCTCGAGAGCGGCAGCCTGCGCGACCCGCGTCCCACGCTGGTCGTCATCGACGAGATCGACGGTGCCACTGGCGGTGGAGGCGGAGGCGGAGGTGCCTCGGGCGAGTCGGTCGGCTTTATCCGTGCTCTTGTGCGACTCGTAGAAAAGGGCAAGGGCTCTGGAAACGGCAAGGCGGGCCAATTCGGTGCAAAGAACAAGAGCAGCAGCGGCAGCGGCGGGGGCAGCGGCAAGTCCAAGGCAGCGGGCAGAAAGGACAAGCCACTGCTTCGACCCATCATCTGCATCTGCAACGATCTGTATGCGCCAGCGCTGCGGCCGTTGAGGCCGATGGCCAAGCTGATCCGCTTCAACAAGCCGCCGACGGGCCTGGTTGTCCGGCGGCTGCGCGAGATCTGCGAGGCGGAGCAGCTGTCGGTCGAGGCGCGCGGTCTCTCGCTGCTCGCCGACCTGACCAATGGCGACATCCGGTCGTGTCTCAATGCGCTCGAGTTTGCCAAGACGAAAAACATGGCGCTTACGGAGCAGGCGGTGCGGAGCGCCTCGATCGGCATCAAGGACACGGGCAGTACGGTGCACAAGGCGTGGGAGGTGCTCTTTCGCCGTCAGAACCGCAAACAGCAGGTCGCTTCCAGCATCAAGGGCGCCAATGCTGCCCACGGAGTCGGTGTCGGTGCCGGTGCCGCGGCCGTGCCCTGGAACTCTTCCCACAAGGCTGGCGAGTCGTCATCGTCATCATCATCATCATCATCTTTTATTTCGTCTTCTTCTTTATCGGCTGCAAAGGGACATGGCAATGTAGTGGGAGGAAAAGACAGCGTTGCGCTGGTCGACACGCCGCAGGAAAACGTCAATCGCATTATCCACGAGGTGATCGCGTGCAACGAGTACGAAAAGCTGGCCATGGGTTGTTTTGAACACTACCCCTCGCTCCGCACGCCCGATGACGGGTGGCGGCGGTACCGCGCCGCGCACGAGTGGCTGCACTTTGGACAGCGTGTCCAGCAGCGCGCGTGGTCGCAGCAGGGCAGCTTTGAGCTGCTCGCCTATGTGCCGTGGTCGTTTGTGCCGTGGCACCTGCTGTTTGCGCATGTGGGCAACGCGCTGCCCGAGTATCCCCGCGTGGATTACGACAACCACGTCAGGCTCTCGGCGTTTAACGAGGTGGCGACCCAGATCATCACTTCGCTGCCGGACAATGTGCGGTCGCAGTTCAACCGCCACTCGATCGTCACCGAACTCGGGCCGTTCCTGATGCGCATCCTCACGCCCGATCTCCGGCCGGTCAACAACCAACTCGCGCGCGCCGAAGAACGCACCATCCTAGCACAGCTGGTCGACGTCATGGCTTCGCTCAACATTCGCTTTGTGCAGGATCGCATCTCGGACGAGGAGGCTGTGAGCACGGGCACCGCAGCGAGCCCCGGCCCCGGCCACGGCCAGTTGGTATACAAGCTCGATCCCCCACTCGACATTTTTGTCCAGTTCGAGGGCAAGAGGTCCAAGGATCTGGGACCTGCGAGATTCGCTGTCCGCCAGATGGTGGTCAAGGAGATGGAAAAGGCGGCGCTGCGTCGATCCGCCGGACTCTTTTCTTCTGGCGAAGGCGACAACAACAGCAACAACAGCAACGCTGCCGTCAGTGGTACTGCCCACTCTGCAGTCGCAGCCTACAGGTCGCAGCGTGGTGGCAGCAGCACGACGACGGGCTCGCTTTCTCCCTCTGCTGCCTCGAACCGCAGGGTGGGCAACAAGCCCAAAGCAGCAGCAGCAGCAGCCGCCGTTGCCGTCGTCGACTTTTTCGGCCGTCCTGTGGTGCAAAAATCCGCCTCGGCTCCCCAGCTGCTGTCAGCCCCCGCCATCCCGCCGGGCATGGCGCGCAAACGCAAACTCGACCTCGCTCGATCCGCAACCACACACACGGATGCGGATGCAAATCCGGCCTACAACCAGCACGACCAGCACGACCAGCACGACCAGCACGGCGAGAGACAGGATGGCCAGCACTCTACCCGCCCCATCAAGGTGTTTTACCGCTTCCACGAGGGCTTTTCCAACGCCGTTCGTCGGCCCATGAAGATCTCGGCTCTCTTGTAATTCTGTCCTGCTCCCCTCACCCCCCCCCCCCCCCCCCTTTTTTTTTTTTCTCCACGTCACGACTTTTGCAACGCAACACCTGGTCATGCTCTCTTCCCAGTGACAGCCATACAAAACTGGCAAGGCTGCTGCTGCTGCTGCTGCTGCTGCTTTTTTTTTATCTCGAGCTTTGCTTTGTGTTGTTGTTGTTTTTTCCTGTCGGCAGGGTTCAAAGGGGGGTGAAGAAGAAGAAGAAAAAATCTAGAATTACAGACGTGTGACCGACGAGGGGACGAGGTGGAATGCAAGAGAGATAAAAATAGAGAGGGAGGGAGCAAAGGGGGGCAGTAATCACTTGTCCTTATCACGGCCAAACGTAAGCCCATAGCCAAAGACCCTGTCGCCGGCTTCGAGGGCGGGCCAACTCTGGCCCTTGGCAGCCTTTGTGAGGACGAGATCCACCTTGAACTTGGTAATGGTAAAGGAGCACTCTGCGGGCACGATGGGAGCAAACGTGTTGAGCGACTTGGCAAACCTTCTTGGCGTCGTCGGAGACGACGAGGACGAAGCGAGAGGTGGAAGCGAGAGGTTAAAGACCACCTGGCTGTCGTGGAACTCGATCGAGGATCGGTCGGCATTCACCGCTTTGGCGTAGACCGTGAGACGGATGTCGTTGGGCGTTTCGTAGTGGTCCATTCGGCAGTCTACCTGTTCCTCGGCATCGGCATCGGCATTGTCTTGCGAGGCTCCAGATCCAGCTCCAGCTCCAACTCTGGCTCCGTTGGATGGCAGATGCGACCGTGGCTTGGGTGCACCGAGGTAGAGATGTCCGTGCTTGGCAGTGGTGCACGGCTCGATCTGGAGGAAATCGTTAAAGTCGAGCACCCTGCGCTTGCAGCACGACCAGCCCTTGCTGCCCTCGTGAAAGATGGGCGAGCCCCGGTGGAACTTGCACTCTTCGGTGGTGCGGTCTCGAGCACCGCCGGCAAAGCTGTGTCCACATCCGCTGCGCTTGCAGATTGCACCGGTTTTCAGTGCCGCATCGGCGTTGACGTCGGTCGGATCCTGCTCCTCTTCCGCCGCCTTGGCTGCAGCTGCCGCCGCCGCAGCTGCCCCCGCCGCCGCCGCCGCGGCGGACTTGGAAGACGAAGACGATGCGGCAGCATTCTGAGCTGCCAGTAGCGAGTTGCCAGTCAGCGGCTGCACAACGGTCCCAAACGTCTCTTTGCCCGAAGCGTCCTTGGACACCAGCGACACATCCTGGGCGGCATCCGCAAGCGCCTGGTCATCGGCACCGGCGCTGCCTTCGGGCACCACGACGCCATTCTTGACCGTAGGCACGGCCTGCTTTTCGGTCGAGTGGCCCTGAGCTGAACTGCATCCAGGAATGGCGAGGAACTGGTCAAACTCCATGACTGGCTTGTTGACGTCCTTGCAGCACGACCAGGACTTGAGCCCCTCGTGGAAAATGGGCGCTCCCGGATGATGCTTGCATTCCGCCGATGCTGCCGTTGACGACGACGACGACGCAGCGTCGAAATCGACCCCACAGCCTCGACGTGTGCAGATCACCATGGTTGGCAGCAAAGTGTCCCTGTGTGTTTGTGTGCGTAGTAGTGATTGATAGTATCGGGCGAGACCAGGTCGGGTAGGGGAAAAAAGACGATGGACGTCTGGTGCGAGTGTCGTGTGAGCTTTCAGCTTGTTCTCATTTTGAAAGGTGGCCCAACCATGGTGCTGGCTGGCCCTCTCTTTTGCTTTCCTTCCAGAATGCGAAGAAGCACGTCGAAAATCTCCATCTTGTGCCCGATCTTGCCGATGGATTTTTGCCCCGCCGATTCAGTTTCTTTACATTTGGCCTAACATCTATAGAATTTGCCTATTCCCGGGCCAAACGCAACGTGGGTCACAACATGACTACTACTACTGTAGCAAAGCCTGCATTATTCGTGAAAACTTGCTCGAGCTTATCGTCGATCCGAGGCACCCGTTTGCCTCTTTTTTTTTCCACAAGCCACACACACACCACCAGTCGGAGTTGCTTCATGTTCGTCGTTGCTAAGCCACACAGTTTACTGTACACTCTCTCGCCGTCATTTTGGAGCCAGCGTGTAAAAAACACACGTACTTTGTCGTGTGGCCGGTTCTGCCTGCAACCGGCTAGGTTGTCGCTCCAATATGTATATGCCTGTCAAGAATGCAAAGCGAACTCTTGGCCTCCACGGTTGGTGGGACCGTTGGACGGTCAACCTGATGCCTGCGGGCGGTTCAGGTCTGACGCAGCTTGTTTTTTTTTCTCCTCCTCTTTCCCCCCCTTTGGGTGTGGGGTCAAATTAGGGTTAGTCTTTCGATTGAGACGAGACTTGGAGCTCAGTGCACCCTTGCATGAACCCCTACGCCCAGAGTACAGTATCAGTAAGCTCAAAGCTACCTACGCGAATGGGGCCCCTCGCCAAAACAAACACGCAAAGAAAGTACAGTACAGTAGTCGCTTTGGTCGTCTTGTTCTGTTTCATACGCCGGCGCCGTACTCAGATGAGAGAGAGTGTGTGTGAGACAGAGTTGAACGAACAACTGCTACACGAGATTGCACAGACAGCATAGCCTAGCATGACGTCGCAAGGCATGGCATCGCATCGCTGCAGAGACCACAGCATCGGAGAGGACCGTGCTTGGAAGAGATGGCAACAGGAACCAAGCAATACTGTACTGTAGTAACAACCTGGCTCGAGCGTGAATATGACTTGATTCCCTCGTCGTCCCATTGAAAAAGTCCCGTTCCGACAAGTCCACTGCCCGGTGCCTTTGGGGGGGGGGGGGGGGGAATGAGGAGGAGGAGGAGCAGAATGATGGCTTAGTGGATGCTCAGATCGGTCTCTCTCTCGCCGAGGCTTGCAGTCAGCTTTCAGCAGTGCGCCACGCACGCAGCCAATATATAACACTAACACGCAACTTGCTACACTGTATCATGGAGATATAGATGCGAGCTGCAGCTGCGGGCTGGGACTGTCATGCACGTCTCTCACGTCTCCTGACGCCAGTGCATCTCTCATCCTACCTAACCCCCCGCCCTCCATCTTTGGCGATGCGATACGTGCTGGACGCCTCTGGTCCGGAGATGTATGTTGATGGGCGGATTCGTGGGGGCGCATTCGAGCTCTTGTCTCGGTCTTTGCGAGCAACTGTCAGTGATTCAAAACAAATCCGACTCGGACAAGACGTGTGTGTGTGTGTCTCCACTCGGCGGCTTCCGCATTTTCATGCCCTTGCTTGTCAGCCTAGCGAGCGCACTGAGACATGCCTTTGTATCCACACACACACACATTATAATTTTTTCTTTCCCTTTTTCTTGTTTCTTTGCGCAACGGTGGCGATAAATGCAGGTGTGCTGATCATCTGAACTGCTCGGGGATGGGTCCCTGAAAGCAGCATCTACAGCTCTCAGAGCCCGTCGCACTTATCTGCGAGGATCGATGGTAGAGATAGGAGGTCAGAGCGTGCGCCACTGCAGCCATGTCGAAAATCCCCAAAGGGCTCATCGGAGCGGGCGGAGTTGCAAGAGACGAAAGACATACAAGTCCGACCCCGTCACTGTACTGTACTGTACTGTACTGTAACTCGAGTCGCGCACGCTGCAACTGAGCCCAGCAAGAGTGCAGGATGTGAGCTGCGTGCGTGGCGCGTGCTGATGCACTCTGCCGTGCTCGGGATGGTACCGACAGCGGGTGTAACCATTGTCAGTGTGTCGAACGAAGGAGTTTTTTTGTTTTTTTTTTTTTTCTTGCTGCCGTTTGGTCTTTTGTTGTTGTTGTTGTGTTGTGTTGTGAAAGTGTGTGTGTGTGTGACGCGTCGAGGGGGTGAAATTTTTCGGGCCCTCGCTCGCTTACCACAGTGCTTGTGCCGCGGCGGAGGCCACAGACAACAAAAATACAGTAGACGCGCGACGACGATCCTGCCTGTCTGTCTGTTTTTGTCGAGCGGGTGCGGCGTGTGCCTGCCAGTCTTTGTGTGCGCTCTGCTCTTCTTTTCCCGAGACCAACACTTTGCTCTGCCGGACCGTTCTGTGCAGCCGAGAGCTACACAAGTTGAGTGCTCCTTCGCTTTCACCGTGTTCTACACTGTAGTCACCCGCACCATTTGCTCTCTCTTCATCGTTCCGTCAGTGACAAAGTGCAAGTCGTGCTGTCATTGACTCTGCCACACCTCCTGATATCGCCCGTTGCCTCATTGACCGAGTAAAGTGGGTCGGGATCGACTTGTCTCCTCTTCTTTCACACGTCGTATCGCCGACGTCGTTCTCGCTGAAAAGGCACCGACAGCCAGAGGCCATCAAATTCTAATCATGCAAACAGCCCGTGTTGCACAAGATATGACGAGAAGAGAAGGAACCAAGTCTCTGCCGCAACCTGCGTGCCTGCCTCTTTCAAACCCGCTTCTCTGCTGCGCTTTGCTGTGTACTGCATATAACCTGACCCAGCCGGTCGACCAGCTAGCCAGCTAGCCAGTCAGCCAGCCAGCCAAGCTGGATTGCACACACGCGTGTGCAATCCAGTCAGACACGCACGCTCGCATTTCACGGGTTTTTCACGCACCAGGGTCCATCTGTGCCCATGTGCCCGAGTGTTGCTCTTCCTACCAGCAAATTTGTGTTCGGCACTGTAATTGGGGAATAATCTGCACGAAGCCACAAAAATTCCCCCAAGCGCAGCCTACAAAGAACGAGCAGGTAACATGCAGCAAATTGTGTGTTTCAGGGCCAGCCAGATGGAACAGAGTACAAGACAGAATTGTGTGTGTGTGTGTGTGTGTGTATGCGAGTAGGCTGATAGCGCCAGAGGGGAAGAGTAAAGTGAGCCTGCAGATACTGTAGGTCCAAGCTTGTGAACAAAGGACGATACTGAAATGCAATGTATGGTGGGTGATCTTCTCATCGGCACCTCGCTGCTTGCAAGTCTTGACGCACTCCCAGCCGAACGCACGCACTGTACTCTCCTTTGCGACATCACACACTTCCGTCCGCCTCCGCATGATGGCAAAGGGTGCTTTCCAGTCCCAGGACGCAGAATCACCGTTTCGCTTCCGCAAACACGCTTCTACCACAGAAGCTCAGTCGCATTCACTACTCCGATCAACTCGCATCGAGGTCTTAGCAGCTCGTAACATCAAGACACCGACGGGATCGACACTACCGCCTTCTGAGACGCTCCAAACTACACCTTTATTCACGACAGCGTCACCAGCTCTCGTTTCGTGGTTGCTCCTGTTCCTTCGTCTGCTTCAGTATTTCAACATCAGTCTCTTGTCGGCATTCCATCACCTCATGTCACACGGACAATAGTTTTCACTTACAATCCTCAGCCAGTAGCACGACAGGAAGGACGTCTCATGCTCTTGTCGACATTTGCGACACCGTCTTTCCGCAACGTTGTGATCATCGCCACCTTCGACCTGCTCCAGATTCCTACAGTGACTGTGCTGCAGCACCCCTGCCGCTGCCATGCTGCCGGCTGCTGGCGTGCAAGCAGCCTCTCGCCCACGTCCACCGGCACATCGCAATTCGCATAGAGCCCCCGACATTTCGACCAGCGACCATGCCTGTTCGAATGCTGACAAGGACTCGCCATCGACCGATGTCAAGCACACGGCAACATCTGTTCCAATCAGCCCGTCGCAACCATCGCAAAAGTCAGGCGCTCGCAGAACCGTGCTCGCCGAGATGCAGGACAACCACATCTCGCCTCTTCGAGCTCAGTCCAAGTCCAGGTACCGCGACCACACCAAATCACCGGCAACACCGCCCAAAAATAGCCCGAGTCCGCATGGCGCACGCCGCGTGCGACCTTCCATCAGCACGCTCTTTCCCTCCGAGATTCCGGGCAGCGTCGCGTCCCCTAGTCGCTATGACAGCCAGACCGAAGATTCCGCTTTGGCCTGGCTCGGTGAGCTGGATCGCGACGAGCTCGAGACTATGTTGCTCGATGCCGGCCGCAAGATTCGCGAGCGAGAGCAGAAGCTCATGATCGCCGCCAACATTGGCAAGGCTCTTCTCGAAAAGAATCTCACACTGCGCAGCGGCATCATGACCAGCATGGCCTCAAGCACCAGTCTCTACGGCCTTAGCGACATTGAAGCCATGATCGACGAGTTCTCCGCGCAGCAAACCCGCGATGCTGACCCTGCGGCAAGCTCGACCGACGAGCGCTGGCGTGCTGCAGCCTCTGGTTCCATTCTGAATTCGCCGCCCACCACCGATGTGGACATCAGTTCGCCTGCACACGCCTCGCCCGAGGCCGGCAACGATTCCGACATCACTCCGCTCGCACATCAGACACCTCCAAAAGCTCAAGGCACCGCCGCCGTCGACACTGCAAAGCGAGACTACTTTAGCGCACGACCATCGAGCTCCTCGTCAGGATTCTACTCCAACCATCCGACGTCATCGGCACAGCAGAGCCCGCAGAAGGCCATCTGGGTGCCGAGCGACGCCGGCCTCATAGCATCACAGCCCTGCTCCCCAAGTGCATCGATAGTGAGCTTTGCGTCTCGATCCTCGGCGATCCATCAACTCTCTCATCATGGCGAAGGCTCCACAGACGATCCGGTCTGGCGCGAGGCACGAGGCAGCCACGCCGTCAGCCGTCATCGACATCGGCCGTCGTTGCTACAGCTGCAGGCCCTCGAGAACCAGCGCCAACTTGCTTCGCTAAGCGAGCAAAACGATGTTCTACACGAGCAAATCTCGGAACTGCAGCGCGAAGCCGAGGGTGCTCGCCGGGATGGAAGCAAACGTCTCAATCGGCTCAATCGCGAGATTCGCGGTCTCAAAGCCGAACTCGAGGCTGCCACGCGGCGCAATATCGAGCTCGAGACCGGTAATGCCAGCTCTCAACCGCCTTCTGCACTTCGTCCTTCGCCAATCCGCTTTGCCGTTCACGGTCGTCCCGAAGCTCCAGCATCACCCTCCCTGCACGTAAGAGCTGGGAGATCTCCACTCGTCCGCAGCTCGAATTCGTGGTTTACAGATGCAGAGAACGACGATGATAAGATGCAAGTGGGTGAGCAGCTTCCACCCTCCACCTCCAATCTCGAAGCCATGGTGCAATCAGCCGGTATCGATACTGTTGGTGAGAGTGCCCTCATGGCGCAGCTGCTTGCCAAGATCAAAGAGCTCGAAGAGACCAATGCAGCCATGGCTGCCGCAGAGGAAGATTTTGGTAGCCGCGTCGGCCGCGCAATGGAGGAAGATGAGCGCCTGCGCGATGCCTACAAGGCAGTCGAGCACTCCACCGTCGGCACAGATCGTGACACTTCCCACATCGATGACACGGCTGGGCAAGAGAACGACGAAGCTCAGGAGGTGTCCCGCATCCTTGGCTCCGACGCCTTTGTCGCACGCCAGCAGAATCACAGCTTCATGACCCCCTCCAACTCTGGGGTAAGCCTTAGTCAGCTGAGTGCTTCATCATCCTTCTCACAGACCCCTTCGAGCGTCTCTGCTTCGCCGCTGCGTAGCCGTCGAGCCCCAGGCAACCGGCACATCATCGAGCACCGCAAGACCATCCGTGCCGCCATCCGCAAGACGAAGCGCGAGTTCGGAACGGAACGCATCGCGATGGTCGATGCCGAGTCACATCTGCCAGCCTCTGGCGTTCTGTCCCGCTCATCGACGCAGTCGTCGCTCGGAACCTATTCGATCGATCTGAGCGCCGGTAGCAGCGCCGCCTCTTCTCCCCGTCGTCATGAATTGCTGCATCGCGCCTCTGCCTCGTCTCTGGGAGTTGCAGGTCGTCCGCGCATCCGCATCACGCCTTCCATCGAGGATTTAGGCCGTCGACGAAAGATACAGGAAGAGGTCGTAGCTGGCCCCATCTCATCGCAGCCTGGCAGCGGAGACTGGCAAGACCTGGATCTGGTGTTGCCGAGCAACGTCCCAGCTGGATCGCTCAAGCCCTCTGACGCATTGCACCGCGTCGCGCATCGTCTGTCGAGCGCTTCGTTGTCAAGTCTGGGTGATCCTGCTTCGCCCGACCGCGGCAGGCGCGCAGCTCACCACACCACTAAACGCCTCATCAGCACGCCCGCAATTGCCTCGCGACTCGGCCAGCCCTCCGATTTTCTGTCCCCCTTCTCGCTCTCACCTTCTCCGTCGCGGGTGGTCCGACGATCGCGATCGCGATCCTCGTCGTTCGGTTCAGACCGTTCCTTTACTCTTGACGCGGATCCGTTCCGATTTGCAGCTGCTGGTGGCGCTCGGTCAGTGCCGGGCACGGAAGCCAAGGTTGGCGCATCTCTGCCGCTAGAGCGCAACACCTCGAGCCGAGGCCGCACACTTGGCAGCGAGCTGGGCAGCATCTTTGGCGGTGACGACCGCAAGCACGACTTTGACGACGACCTGCCCCGGAATCGACGCGGCACGACCCATACCAGCAGTTCAGGATCCACTGTCGCTGAAGGCGCCCTTGCTGTGGCTGTCTGGCGGCCCGACGGCAGTGTTGCCTCGCCGCGACGTCAGCTTGTGAGTCGTCTCGGGGCTCAGACGGACCGACCTACAGCCAACTTTGGTCGGCTGGTTCCCGAGGACGAGGAAGAGCACGTCGACGATCTGGAATGTATCCTGTCGCAGTCGGTCTGCAGTCAATCCGAAGGCATCGCTCTCTCATCCTCGCCGCTCCGAGACCGCGATGCAAGCCTTTTGGCCCGTGTGCAGGCAGAAAACTCGGGCGAGTGGCTTGCACAGGAGCCGGTCATCGAGGCCGGAGGCCTGCAGGATAGGGATGAGCCGCGAAGCGCGCAATTCGACCTGATCGGTCGGGTTGTCGAGCGTCAGGCCGTGGCATGGGCCGATGACGACGACTATGGCAAGACGATCAGCGAGCGCGAAGCTGTCAAGCTTGGTCTCCTTCAGAGCTCTGCCGCCACTGCCTCGGGCACCCTGCGCACTCTGCGCCGGGGAGCCAAGCGAAGCATGCTGTTTGGTCTGTCGTCTTTCGCCTCACGCAAAACCGGCAATGCCCGTCAACAGGGTGGTAATCTGGACCAGCCCACACTCAGCGGTGGCAGCAGCGGGGGCAAGCGACTCGAGATTGAATCTGCAGAGCAGGCAGCTCGAAGGACTCAACTCGAGACTCTGTTGCGCCATCGACGTGCACAGCTGCTGCGTGAGCGCGGATACGACCCAGACTGGTCCGCTGCCGAAGAGGACGAACTGGCGGCCACGTATGCGTTCTCGCCGCAACGTGTCCGTGACCGTTCTCGCCGTGCTTTGGCGACCCGAGAGTCACGACTCGGCGCTTCTCGCAGGATCGCGGGCGGAGACCTGGGCGGTAAGGACAGTCTGGATGGTGGCTGCTGGCCCGATTCGGCTGCGTCACCCGACCACCTGGGCACCCACATGTCGACTGAGGACTGGGTCAAGGGCATGGCGCTGGTCGAGCGCAGCAGCACCCAGCAGATCGACGAGCGTCGCAGCGACGGTGGGAGATCTTCGGAGGAGGGCGAATTTGAGATGCTCGACTGTCCCACCTGGAAGAAGCAAGGTGGACGGGGCACCGATTACTTTCCCACGTCGTTCCGCGCACGCTACCATCCAGCCATGATGAAGCAGCGAGCCACCGTGGCTACCCAGATGACCTACGGCTGGGTCGAGGACTGGATCCAGTTTGCGCTTGTGGTCTTTTTGGCCTTTCTCGTCACAGTCGAGCAAGGACCCGGCCGTGTGCTGCGAGGCCAGCGCGGTCAACAAGGCGGCCCGATGGCACCTCGCGGCCCACCTCTACGACGTCGATGAATCGGCCGGTCGTGGCCGAATATTTTTTTGTACGGCAGTATGACATAGCACGAGCTTTAGGCGTGACCATCACGGCTAGCTTGCGCTAACGCCTAAATTTCTTTCACGTATATCAGGACAATGAGTTCATTTCCGGATCCCTCTCTAGCATTCTATACCCCATGAGTACGCCTTTTCTTTTTTGTTTTGTCTGGGATTTGTTTTTGTTTTGTTTTGCTACTTCTCGGACCCATGTTTGTGCCGGGATGATATTTTCCGGTTTGCAGTACAGAGAGCAATAGAAAGGCCCATCGAAACCACGTTGTTGTCATGAGTCACACGTCATGCTTTGTGCGAATCAGAGTTTGCCGGGATGTACTGTATGATAATGAAGAGGAGCGGAGCGGATGCGCAAAGGTGCAAATGACTTTTCAAGCAGTGAAGCTTGCCGGTGAGTGGTGGGACAGTGTCAAGGTCAGACTTGAGGGGGGGAAATAGAGAGGGACCGGAAGTGTGGTGGGTTTGACCATGCTTGATGATATTGCATTTCTCAATCAACCCCCTGACGGCGCCGGGTGGCGACGTTGCGGGATGAGCTACATATGATGCTGATGATGATGATGATGTTTGAGGGGTTGATTGGCTCGCAGTTCTCCGACGAGTTTCTGTACCCTTTTCCGAGTCTGTCCTACCCCTCACTTTCATATGGTAGTTGATGTCGACACGTTTGTTCGGAATTAGACCACGCAAGGGTCGGGCAAGGTACGCCCGCCGCTCAAGACCCGAGGCCGACTGATCCGGTCCCCGTCATCGCCACCAAACTAGAGACCCGGTGGATTGTGTTTTTGTTTTGGACGGATGCCGATTCCGCGCGCCTGTCAGAAACGTCAATGCACGTTGGTCATGCAGCTACGTCTGCCGCGTATTCCGATTCAACGATGCCACCACCCCAGTCCGGGCAGCAGATTGCCGGCTCACGAGGCTGAAACGTTGCTCTCATATGTGGGCATTTCGAGCTTGTTCTTGCAAGGCAGACGGGCAGCAAACCGGCAGCAAGCAAAATGACCGGATAGCCACGTTGTGCAATGGGGACAACATTGCTCTCTACACTGGATATGCGACGATGATACCGGCATTTTAGGCCCACGAGTGACGTGTCACTGCCTTGTCGCCAAACGTGCAGTATCCGGGTCTCTTTCGGGGGCTGGACATGGAACGCCCAGTGGAAACGTGTTGTGAAGTGTTGTTTTCAGACGAGACGGTGAAGAGGAATTGCCGTGACGACATTGCCTTTGCATTGGAACAAGCGTGAAACACTTTTAAACAGGCTCAGAGGTGATGGTTGCGACAGGATGGATCATCAACACACACTTGCCATCCAAATCATTTGGATTTCTTTTCCCGAACACCGATTCAAACGATATGCATTTTGCGGCAGGTGTGCGGGCATGCGGCCTCATGCTGGCTGCCGTCGTGCTGGCAACGTGCGCAGTTGCTGCACCGGCATTCGGTCCATCGTCCGCGTCATCATCTTCTTCGAACGGTGCAGGACCCGGAGGAAAGGTCGCCGTCGTGTTTAGCGACGTCAAGTTTGACGACAAGGCGGCGGTCTGGACGCTGCTAAAGGATCCGCAGTACGACGCCGTCGTGACGGTGATGCAAGGCATCAACGACCAGGAACGCGCTGCCAAGGCGCTGCTCGACTTTGTTGGGCGGATGAACTCGATCCCTGTTGCCGGGGCTCGGGTCGATCCGAGCAAGCTACGACTCTTGGCGGGATCCAACGTGCTAGGCATCGATGCTCCGCACGAGGTGTGGTATCGGGGTGGCGGCACCGTAGATCTCGCGCCAATGACGCCGACAGAACTTCGACCCATTCTGGCCGGAAAACACGTGGCGATCTTTCAGCTGGCTCCCACCCTATCCAGTGACGTTGAAGCTGTAGTAGAGACCGCCGACAAGGGATCGATCGACAGCCTGATGCTTCTGCACGGATACAACAGTCGACAAGCAAACATGCAGGCGCAAGAACGTTTTTTGGTCAAGCTCAGAGCCCTGGTCAAGAGCAACAATCCCAGTGGGGAGGTATACTTTACGAGCTCTGGCCAGTCGTATGCGGCCAAGAATGGCGGCAAGCACCCGTACGACTGGGTCAAGCAACGCTTTCCGGCACCCGACGTCGAGCAAGCCATCCAAGATCCCTTCTGGGCCCGTCAGCTAGAGAGATCTGCTGAAGTGCTGGAAAAGGCCGGCATGCACAGCTTTCTGCCATCGGACGCCAAAGAGATCAGCAAGTGGGTGTACCTGGCTCGCAAGGATCCAGCGCAATACTTGTACTATCGAGAACAGATTGTGAAGCAGGTGGAAACAACGCTCCAAGTGATCGCACAGCTGCCAGAGCAGGAACGAGCAAAGTACGGCGCTCTACACTTTCGGCTGCAAAACACGTTGCTGCCCGAGTTTAGCGAGGGCACAACCATCGAGCTGGCGGATGCGGGACACGTTGCGCTCTTTCATCGAGCCATGGCTGGAGACCGACGAATCGAGCGCGTGCCGGTCTACTACCCCAGCGGTCACTACGAGCCGGGAGCTGCTGTAGGGTTCAAGAAGGCGTTGGACCCGCAACAGGCACACGGCATGCTGCTACAAGGCGCAAGCACGGAGCTGGACCGCGAGTGGATCGAGGCACTCTTCCACTCGAGATAGACAACCCCCCCCCCCCCATATGCATCGTGTTGATCCTACATGCGCACACGCACACTCACACTCGCAACTCACACATGCACGTGCAAGCCAGAAAAGGCTGGTCCTGTTGCCTTGCCAATGACATTTGTAGATTGAGTAGAGCTATGCTTTCCAACCTTGCGCTGCTCCAACCGATCGAGCAAAAGATATCACGAGTCCTAGTGGAGCGTCCGAGTGACATCGGGTGAAAAGTGATTGGCAGGAGGGGATTTACTGCTGACGTTTGGCAGATCTCGACCGACGGAGAAGAAAAAAGGTGATATAATCCGACAGCTTCTCGCCAATAGAGATGGAGAAGAAAAGGACAGCGAGCCAGGCTACAAGCGTGTAGAGCGGAGTGAGATCGGGTCGATAGTCGCAGAGGGTGGTGCAGTTGCCGTCAGCATCAAAGGTATAGGTCGACACTCTTGCATCCGAAGGACACTTGTGGCACTTTTCCATGGTGGGCAAAATATCGAGTAGCAAAGTGAACGAAACAGAGAAAAAAAACCAGCCCTCCGAGATTTTTTATAGATGCGATTAAAATGTCGTGAATACGATCAGGTTCACAGAGCGAGGCAGTAAAGGGACCGAGACAGGAAAAAGGGTGGGGGCCAACAGCAGCGACCCGTTGTTTTTATATTTATAGAAAGATTCGCCCGGGCTTGCCAGAGTATAGCTGGAGCGTACAGCATATATATATATATATATAGAGAGAGAGAGAGAGAGAGAGAGAGAGAAAAGGAAGAAAGAGAGAAGCGCCCTCTTCTGAACGGCGGCGGCAAATGATGAGCCGACGGCTGATGGCGGATGGCTGCAGGCAGGGTTAGTGGCAGGCAGGCTTTGGTTGAATACTGCGACCTCTTTTGGCGAGGTGGTTTTGACAGACCACTGACAGGCTCTCGAAGCGAAGCGAGGCCAATGGAAGCCGTCAAGCCAAGTCAAGGCGAGCGTTGAGAAAGCACTAGCGTATAGTACTGAACTGTACTGTACGTCGCACAACAATCGGCGGTCCTGCATGCATCTCGATACAGTATTCCTGCTCCGACTCCGACGGATGACGGCTCATGCTCGCCTCCTACTTTTGCCCCCCATTGCACACATGATCTCGAGGTCACATTTTTTCCGCGGAGCTTTGCGGATGTGAAGAATAGCTGTACTGTACACTGCTACTGCAATCATAGGCCTCTCGTCTGTTATTCTTCCAGGTGTCCTACATAGTGCAAGGGCAGTGGTTGGTTTCTGAGTACAAGAAGCGACTTTAGGACATGTTTTCGATGCCTCCGTTTTTTGGATTGCTTTTTGAAAAACAACCAAATTCGCTGCAGGGGCCGATCTGCAGCCTGACACGTCCCCCTCTCGTGTTGCTTTTTCTTTCCTCCACTTCGCTTCAACAACCAACATCCTCGCAATTGGGACACACACACACACTCTCTCTCTCTCTCTCTTCCTCCATCAACCATCGCCGAAACGCAACGCAATCGCTCTCGACATTTCGGTTTCGCCCATCATGTGGGCGCCCTCCACGGCGAGCGACGACATTGCCAATGACCATGCAGATCCTCCAGAGCACCAGGTGCCAATAGAGCATCTCCGCTCTCTCTACTTTCGTCCTGCCCTCGGATCGGGTGTTTTGGTGCCATCACCCTCGTCCGGCTCTCTGCGCTCTTCTTCCCAGGCATCCTCCAGCTCTGCCCCGCGCATCGGCACTTCTGCATCGTCAGCCATATCCAACGATGCTGGCTCTTCCCAACCGGTCCGCCATGTTCGCACCGATAGCAACAGTATGCGCACCTCCAGACCCGCCGCCTCCACTTTCTGGGCCCAGCACAACGCCAACGCGCATCCCGACTCCCATGTCAGCATACACGCACGGGCGCAGGCCGGCTCGCCCTCCCTCCACTATGACCCACTCGGACGCCGCGGCTCTGCAAACTCCATCACTCCGCCTCAGCAGAGTATGAGCTACATTCACACCACCCATGGCTCTGCCATCTCTAGCGCGGTACTTGGCGTTGACCATCAGCTTCGTGGACTGGGCATCGGTCGAGATGCTGTATCGTCGTCGTCATCGGCGCAATCCTCCTCCTTCTACGGCTATCTGCCCACCCGTGTCCTTCCCGTCGAAGACAAGAAGCGCATTCTCATCACTGGCGGCGCAGGCTTTGTCGGCTCCCATCTGGTCGACCGACTCATGCTCATGGGACACGAGGTTTTGGTCCTCGACAACTTCTTTACCGGTCAGAAGAGCAACGTCTCTCAGTGGTCCGGCCATCCAAACTTTGAAATTATCCGTCACGACGTTGTAAATCCGCTCGTCATCGAAGTCGACCAGATCTACCACCTCGCGTGTCCTGCAAGCCCCATCTCGTACCAGGCCAACCAGGTCAAGACGATCAAGACCAACTTCATGGGCACCCTCAATACCCTCGGTCTCGCCAAGCGTACCAAGGCGCGCTTCCTCCTCGCCAGCACGTCCGAGGTCTACGGCGATCCCGACGTTCACCCGCAGCCAGAGACGTACAACGGCAACGTCAATCCCACCGGGCCCCGCGCCTGTTACGACGAGGGCAAGCGCGTCGCAGAGACCCTCACGTACGGCTACTTTTACCAAGACGGCGTCGACGTCCGCGTGGCTCGCATCTTTAACACTTACGGCCCACGCATGCATCCTCGCGACGGCCGCGTAGTCAGCAACTTTATCCTGCAAGCACTCAAGGGCGAGCCTCTCACCGTGTTTGGCGACGGCAGCCAGACCCGCAGCTTCATGTACATCCACGACCTCATCGATGGTCTCATTTCGCTCATGAATGTCGAGAGGCCGGAACAGGATCCGTACCTCGTAGATTACGAGGAGCCTGCTCCCTTGCCCGCGGCTCTGCCGCTCGAAACGAAAATCATGGTCGAGGCCACCGACTCGATCCTTCCATCGGAAGCACCGGGCACGGCCATCGCGACCAGCACAGTGCAAACGGATCGCAATGCGAGCCGGGCTGCAGATGAAAGCACAAAGGCCGCTGCCGAAGACACGGCTCACCGCCACCGGTCCGACGTCCACTCGCCCGTCAATCTCGGCAATCCTGCGGAATTCACCATCAACGAGCTGGTAGAGGTGGTTCAGCGCTGCGTGCACGAGTACCGCGAGCAGACGGTCCAAGTGTCGCATGCCAAGGGAGGCACGCCCGTCGAGACCGAGCCGGTAGAGATCCGACATCTGCCCATGCCCAAAGACGATCCCAAGCAGCGCAAACCCGACATTACCCGCGCCACCCACCTCCTCGACTGGTACCCGAGATGGAAACTCGAAGACGGCCTGCGCGAAATGACTCGCTGGTATGCCCAACGTCTGTCTCAGGGCAGCCTGTAAAATTGCTCTCTCGTACTGCCAAACACACACATACACACACAAACACACACACACAAACACACACACACACAAACACACATACACATACACTGACACTGACACTGTGATAGATGCCATGATGAAACATGCTTATACCCCTTTCGCATTAAGCTGCTGCTGCTGCTACAATTTACTCTGCCCCGACCGCGTGGTTTTGTTTTGGGTCTGGTTTTCTCTTTCTCTTTTTTTTTTGGGAGGGGGGCATCCAAGAGTCAATCCAAAATTGCTCAGTAGCCAGTGGGACCCTGAATGTCGTATCGTTTGCCACGGACAGCCCACAGGCCCCAGTTGGCCTTGACGGCGACGCGCGGGTCAAAGTCGGCCACGGCCCACTGCTGCGAGGCAAAGGCGTTTTCGCCGGGTGTAATGAGCCAGTCGAACTCGTCGCGCACGCCCTCTACGCTCTCAAAGGCGAGCACGTCGCGCTCGACGTCGGCAGGCGAGAATCCGGTCGAGATGAGTGCACACCGCGTAGACAGGATCTGACCCAGCGCCTTGGCCCACTCCTTTTGCGCCTGCACCACCGGAGCCGCAGTGAGGGCAGTGTAGGTGTGTCCGTCGGGCGAGGCAAGAACGGGAGCCGGCTCCTCGGCAGGAATATCGCCGCCCTCGGGCGAACTGGTCGCATCGACAGTATACGTCGGTCGTGCGGCAGCAGAAGCCGACTCGTTGGCGTGGGGGGTGGAAGAAGAAGAAGAGGAAGAGGAAGGGGAAGAGGAAGATGCGTTGAGATGGTCCTGCTGCTCCTGGATCTGGGACTTTGCGAGCTCGACGGCATCGTCGGCAGCGCGTTGGGCCGAAGCCTCGGTGGACTCGGCACTCTCGGCGCCCGCGGCGCCCGCAGCGTGGTACGTGCTCTTTGCCTTGGCAAAGTGAGCCTCGTGATCGCGGTCCTCCTGGCGTGCCTTGTCGGCCTCCTCCACGGCAATCTGAGAGGGGAAGCCGAAACCGGGACTGAATGCGAAAAAGACGTCGGTGTAGGGGTCAAAGGGCTCGAGCTGACCGTGCACATTCTCGTAGTTGGACTGGATGGTGGTGATGGTGAGGCCCTCGGAGACGACGACGGTGCGCGAGGGCACTCCGTAGTTGGACTTGCGGACGCGGCCCTTGTGCATCGAGATGGCGCCGGAGCCGGGCGCGGCACGCTCCTGCAGCTCGATCTGCTTGTCGGTCGGGATGTGGGCCTCGGGACCGATGAGGAAGAGGTGGAAGGGCACACCGGGGAACATGTAGGTCAGCTGGTCCCACACGGCGGGCGGCAGGGTGGACTCGGCACGGGCGCCGACGACAAAGATGCGCATCTTGTCGAGCGAGGGCTTGTCGCCCTGCTTGGGATGGAGCGTCTGTCGGAGGGCGATCATGCTGCGGAGACCCTCGTGGGTGAGACGGCGCGACTTGCGGGTGTAGGGGCTGTTTTCGTGGATGACGGCGCCCATGGTGGTGGGAAAGGTGAGGAGCTTGCTGACGTGACGCCGGCTGCGGTCGGACTCTATGGAGTTGAAGTTGCGGGTGTAGAAAAAGACGTCCCAGTTGGACATGTTGATGGTCTCTTCGAAGCCCTGCGGGCCGGGCAGCTTGAATTCGGTCATTTCGCGGCCGCTGCGGAGGTCGTGCTCGTCTTCGTTGGCCTCGCGGAGGCGTGCGACGTACTTTGCATGGTCGGTGTCCTCGGTCCACTCCTTTTCGCTGTAGTGGGTGGGCCAGCCGCAGTCGGGACACTCAAAGTTGACGAGTCTGCGCGCCTTGTACTTGTTCATGCTGACGGGACATGGTGCAAGCGACCTGATGCGCTCTCCACGTGCGCGAATGGAGGGGATGGGGGACTTGGAAAAGGGATGAAAGAGGTTGTCCTGGGTGAGAATGGGCTTCTTTGTCGCCTTTGCGGGCATAGCAAAGGGGTCATTCTTCTTGTCCTTTTTGCCGCCAAAGATGGAAAGGCCAAAGAGGTTGCGGGTGTGAATGTTGCCGGGGTGAGCCTGGTGTCGAGGTAGGGTGGTGCGGGTGGACGCTCTGTGCAGAGAATGCAGAGTGGACGGTGAAGCGGTGGAGGGTGAGGAGGTCGGTAGCTGTCTTGCCAGCGACCGTGCGGCCTGGGAGGCGGCATTGGACGGTGCTGCCTTCATGGTGTGACGATGGTGGGCGCGCTGCCGTGTTGTCTTCTTTTGGGAGAGAAGATGGCTCAGTGCGACGAGAGGTGGGAGAGTGGAGCGAGTAGAAGGGATGAAAGTGAAGGTGAAGTGTGAGTGAGTAAGTGAGTGAGAGAGTACAGTAATGCACACGTTTGGGTGGTTGCGTTGGGCATTTTCGAGGAGCGCATCGGAAGAAGAAAGTGCAACGCCAAAGTGGAGTTGCGCTTGGCTGACGCGATGTCACTTTTGCTTCTTTTTTTTTTTTTCTTTTCTTTTCTTTTTTTTGTTCCCCTTTCCCTTTCCCTTTTTCTTTCTTTCTCTGCCTTAATGCGTCCGGTCGTCGACTTCCGACCACATTTGCGCATTAATTGCAAGTAAAAAGCATGTTGGACCAGAGCTCGATGTTCCCATCTGATCTGACAGCCGATAGCATTGCTCATCCTCAACTCCACACACACACACTAGTCAGACTCACACACACAGAGTCACATGCCAAGCCCAACTAACCAACAGGGGGGGCCGACGGCCGGCAACTGCAACTGCATCATGTTGCACAGAAACCCAATGATCCTGCAGGCGCAACAAACGTGCAGCATTCCCAACGCTTCCCGCACATTGAAACCCGCGACCAACCTTTAAACCTCTTGTACCTGCACCATTCTTCGAGCTGCCTTCATAGACCATTATAGACACTGCAGCATCAGGCCCCTTTTTAATCGGATATCCTCTCCTCCTTCTCCCCCCCAAAAAGGCCATGCAAACGTACAGCTGAACAAAGCTGGGAGCCGCGCACGTCATTGCAACCATGGCCCAGCCATTGCTCATTACAGAGCACCGAAAGCAGCACACCGAACCGCCAACCCACCACGTCTTGGCCTCATCCCAGTCGTCCTGGCTTCCAACTTCATCTATCCAGCTCACCGACGCCGAAAATGGCGACAATGCTCCCATAGCCTTTCGCAATCCATGGCCAAGCTGGCACAAGCCCACACTCGCCGAAGTTTGGCAGGGTCTCGAGTGGGGCGAAGACCGCGATACCTCCATCGACTATGCCATGCAAGATGTCAAACTCGAATCAGAAGCCTCAACAATCCAGCAAGCCCAGTACAGCGACGACCCTACACACAAGTCCGATGCAGACCCCCCAACAGGCACGCCCACAACCACACGCGTGCCCGCTGCACAGTCGTCCAGGGCCGAAAGGTGCCGTCAGGCAGCAGCACAGCTACTCCAGGTGGAGCAGCCCGACTTTAGCTTTCATCCCAAGTCGAGCAGCTCGTCGTCTCTCAAGGCCACCTGGCTAGGCCATGCTGGCGTTTTGCTGCAGCTAGCTCCTCTCTCGCCCGGCTCCGAGCCCACCCGTGTTCTCTTCGATCCCATCTTCTCACAGCGATGCTCGCCCTCTCAGCTCGCCGGTCCCATCCGCTCCTACCAGGCGCCGTGTCCCATCTCGGCACTTCCGCCAGTCGACCTTGTCATCATCTCGCACAACCACTACGACCATCTCGACTACGAGACCGTTAGGCTGCTCTGGGAGAACAATGCAGACCGGCTTCGCTTTGTCGTACCACTCGGAAACAAGGCCTGGTTCACCGGCGGCGACACTTCCGCCCCCGCACCGGCTTCAACACTCGGCCTTCTTCAGATGGCTCCCGACAGCATCGTCTCTTCGAATCTCGCCATACCCGACGACCGCGTCATTGAACTCGACTGGTGGGATGAGATCAGCCTGACCCAGACCGCGTCCGGTGCAGCACCACAGACCGACGCATCCCAAGCGCCGTCCTCGGAGGCCGATCATCTTCGCATCATCTGCACTCCCGCACAGCACGGCTCTGGGCGTTATGGCGTCGACGCCAATCGTGCACTCTGGTCGTCCTGGTTCCTCAAACACACCACCGCCTCGCGCACCCGACACATCTTTTTCGGCGGCGATACCGGATGCCAGTTCCACGGCCCGGCATTCCCGCCCGCACCACCCATCGACGCCCTCTTTGACGACACCAGCACCGACCTCGCCGACGAAGATGGACACTCTGACGCAAGTAGAGCCGACGATGTACGGCTCAACATTGCCACTACTACGGCGCCAGATGATGGTGAAACATCGCCTCTGTCCAACGGAGACGCTCAAGCCGACCCTTTTGTATACCCGGCCTGCCCTGCCTTTGATGAGATCGTCGAACGTCTCGGCAGACCACATTTCCTCATGCTTCCCGTCTCGGTCGGAGCCACCATCTCGTTTCTCAGATCCTACGTTCCTCTGCCAGACTCTCTCTCGCCCTTTCCGCGCATCTCGACCGGTCTCACGGCCGCCAATCACATGCCTCCCTGGGACGCCGTTTCTGTCTTTGCCAGCATGACTGACCGCAGCCCCGAGGCAGTATGCATGGCCATTCACTGGGGCACCTTTATCTCTGGTCCCGAAGAGGTCCTCAAGACTCTCGGCCAGCTCAAGTGGGCCTGCAACCAGCAACGTGTGCGCTACGCTCGCTCTCTCGATCGCCATGCTTCGTCAACCGACACCACCAAGCCCATCTTTGTAGCCCTGAACCACGGTGCCAGCATCGAACCATGACTTCAGGCTGCACCACATCCCCCATCGGACATTGTAATGCTAGACACAAGCAAGGAAGCTGCAGCACGGAACTTGTATACCTGAAAAGAAGTGATAATATTGTTGCGTCACATGTGTCCCTTCAAAGGTGCGGCGACGTTTGAGTCGCACATCCAATTCGAATTGTTTTTTTGTAGGGAAACGGTCCGATCTCGTTTCTTTTGATGGTCTGTTGGCGCGGGTATCTTGCATTCTCATGTACTTTACTTGGAAGCTTCGGGCGTCTCGGTCTTGAGCGTCGTGACGGCCGAAGAGCTGTCCTTTCGGTGAGATGCTCCAGAAGCGTGCCCGGCGCCGCGATGTCCATTGCCTCGCCCGCCAGCATTGCCTCCGTTGTTGCCAGGAGTGCTGTTGTTGGAAGATGCGCCGCCACCCATCAGGTGCTGCTGCTGCTGATGCTGATGCTGTTGCTGCTCTTGCTGTTGCTGGTCGATGCCGTGCGAGCTCTGCGCAATGGCCTCGATCAGTCCGCCCCAAGGAAGCAGGCCCCAGTCGCCCACAGCGGCCGCAGCAGCGCCATCGGGGCCGCTCACACCGATGTTGGCCGGTCCGCCCCCATTACCCGCCAAGCTCAGGTTGTGGCCAAAGTTGCCAAAGCCTCCTGCAGCAGCCGCGGCCTGATTGAGAGCTCGCAGGTGCGGGTGGGCGCTGGGCTGGAAGCTCGGCACGCCGCTGTGCTCGGAAGACGTCGCTGGAATGTTGATGGAGCCGGTGCTGTTGCGCGCGACGCTGGCCGCGCCTGGTGCCGAGCTAGCAGCTGGCGCGACCGCGGCGGGATTGGGCGAGGGACCGGACGCGGCCGGCGGCGTGTTAAAGTAGCTCGACAGATCGAAGCCTGCCGCCGAATCAAAGCCCATGCTGTTGGACGTGTGGCTCGGACCGTAGCCCAGGCCGGAGCCGGTGTTGAAATTGAGCGCATCATTGGGCGTCGGATTGAGCATGCCGAAACTGGGCTCGTAGCCGCCGAGCTGATCAAAGATGCTCTGCGCCAGATCGGTCGACGCATCGCTGGTGGTGCCGGTCGAGACGTTGCCGAGCGCCAAGCCAGGAGCCACGCTGCCATTGGCGCCGCCAAAGAGGCCGGCGAAAGGGGGTGGGGTGATGCTGTCCGAGGTGCCTGTGGAGCTGGCTCGCGCAAGGTTGTGGGGCCCGGGCTTGTTGGCGCCGGCTGCGCCAAACAGCATCGCAGGGTTGAATGCCGACGTGCCAACTGCTGCCGTGCCGCCACTGGTCTGAGCTCCGCCTGCATTGGTGCGGCCTGCCTTGTTTGAGGAGGCGGGGCCTGAGGAACCCTTTCCCTGGGCCTTTCGTGCGCCGTCGGCTGTTGCATTGCTAGCACCATCCTTGTCGTCGGACTTTGTCGCACCCTTGCCCTCGGCTGCGTCTGCAGAGCCTTTCTTGGTACCCGTGGCTGAGGTGGCGCACCACGTGGGGTCACGCGCCTTTGCCCGGAAGAGCTCGATGATCTTGACCTCGCGCTTGCTGCACTGGTCGGCGTCGCCCTCGCGATGGCGATGGAGCTCGGTGAACTCGTCCAGGTACGACATGAAATCGGCCGCCTCGGATCCGTTGGGGTCGAGCAGCAGCGCAATGCCGATCATCATGGTGGCGTTAAAGAGACGGTAGAGACCACCCATGTGCACCTTGCGAGCGCGGCCGGGCTCCCACTTGACGTCCTTGCGGTACTCTTGGCGCACCATGCGGTCGGCCTTGGCGCTCTCGAATGCGGCCTTGCGTGAGTGCGAGTACTTTTCGCTGTTTCGAAGCACGTACGGACGATGCAGGGCGATTCGCACGTAGTGATACTCGATGTTGAGGAGGTATCGGTGCAGCGGGAGCCAGGGGCACACGTCGTCAAAGCCTTTGTCGGTCCCCTCGCAGGTGCCGTCGTCGCTGCGGTCCATCCGGTAGATGTTGGGGATCTCGCGGCGGAACTTTTCCAGCTCTTCGTCGAGTGCGACCACATCGGCGTACCTCCGCGGGCTCGCGAGATTTTGAAAGTGCTCGACAATCTTGCCCGTGAGACGCGCCAGCTCGTGTCGAATGGCCACAAAGAGGAAGACGCCGGGGGGCGTGTGTGGACGCGGCTTGGTGCGAGGCATGTAGGGTCTCGCGGCGCGTGGCATCGTATCGATATCGACGTCTGAGGGTGGAAGGGTGTCGCAGTGGAACTCTTGGATTGCCTGCGGCCGACCGAGCAGGATGCTGGTGGTTTTGTCCATGTAAAAGATGAGCGCCCATAGACGTCTTCTGCGCTCGGTGGTGATGGCGTCGAGACCGAGCTTGCTGCCGTCGCGATGAAGGCCGATGGCCTGAGCAGCGCGGATAGCATTGCCGAGCAACGACCAGCTCTCGGCGCTCTGACGCTGGCAGATGAGGAAGCGCGCAGCAAAGAGATGCGCGAGGACGAGGTCAATGTGGTCGACCCGGATGGTGGATGCGATGTTGATGGTGCGGCGGCAGGCGTGGTAGAGGCGCATGGCGCCCTTCTTTGCTTCGGCTTCGGAGCCGAGCGACTCGGGGAGCGATCGCATGGCAGTGGCCAGGATGGCAAAGAGGAAGGCGAGGAAGGGCACATGGCGTGCGCCGTCGTCGCCACGCTCCTCCTTTGCGTTGCCCCAGCGGAAGTCCATGAGCTCGTCGTACGATTGGCGGAACGTGCCCTCGTGAATGGGGAGACGGGTGTGGTTGATGTCGCGAAAGTAAATGTCGAGCAGGCGATCGGTGTCGGCGCGGGAGGGAAGGCAGTTCATCAGGTCGGCGAGGATGTTTTCGGGTGCACCGCCTTCGTGGATTAGGCGATGCAGCTTGACGGATGCGGGGAAGCGCGGGAAGTTGGCGCCAAGCTCGAGTCTCTCGCCGTTGATCTCGGTCTCGATCACACCACGGCTGACGGATGGGAGTGCGAGGGCGCCGAACCAGCTGTCACCATCACGAGCCAGGCCGCCCTCGAGCGGATTTCCGCCGAGGTCGTATCTGACGTTGTTGGGCGCCTTGGAGTTGCTCGAGTCGATGACCTCACCCTTGGAGGCGGCGATTGCCTGTGCCTCCGAGTTGAAGAGTTCCTCGCGCTCGATGCCGCGAGCGGTGCTGGGTCGGATGATGCGACGTCGCTTTTTGGTTTTGGGACGATTTGCAGCATTGGCGGACTGCGAGTTGGGGTCGGCGTCGTGCTCCTCCTCGTCGCTGGAGATCATCTCGACGTAGGCGGCTTGTGTGCGAGACTCTTGGAGTTCCTTGGCGAGCTCGGCATGAGCGATGGCGAGACCCTCGACAATGTCCTCGAGTCGCTGAACGCGGTCGCGCATGTCGCCGAACTGGTCGCCATCCTCAAAGGGGCGACAGGAATCGGCAAGGCCGCGGTCGATGCAGGGCTGGCATGGAGTCTGACGATCGCACTTGTGCTTTCTGCGATGGCACTCTGCGCAGCTGTAGTGAATGCGCTTGCGCTTGCGCTCTCGCTTGCTGCCGAGAGAGGCGGCTACGGCGTCGGCCACGGTGCCGTGGGTGCGTGAGTTGGCGAGTTTGGCTGCGAGTGCGGCGGTAGCGCTACGACTGCTGGAACCGGCTTTATTTGACGAGCCGGGAGCGCCACTCGGTGCCTGTGAGAGCGAGCGTTCAGGAGTGCCGTTGTGGTATGTGGACTGCGACGGAGAGCGTGGTGCTGGAGATGTGGACCTGGATGACGGGTCCTGATCCGCGTGGTCGTCGATCCCGGCCATGGTTGTTGACGAAACTAGAACGCCGAAGCAGAGGTCGCTCCGACGTCGGGAATGGGCGGCAAGGACGATGGATGGTGTGCGTCTGTGGCTGGCCGAGACGTTGTGCTCAAGGCGCTACCTTGTCAGGTGTAGGACGGATGGAGCCAGGAGGGAGGAAGACGAAGAAGAAGAAGAAGAAGAAGCGGGATATGGATAGTGTGTGTGAGGGATGGCTCAAACAGCAACGCCAAGGTATACAGCTAGTACTGTACAGTAATATTAATTGTTCGGAAGCTGGGTTGGGCTGTCTTTCTGGCTGAGCCGGTAGACTGACAGAAAGACAAACGGACGGACAAACGGACGTACGGACGTACGGACGAGCCAAGGCAAGGCAAGGCGAGGCCAGAAGGTCTCTTGCAGAGAGTCCAAGTCAGGGCGCAGGTTCCCGATCGGGAAAAGAGGAAAAAAGTTAGTTGAGGACAGACAAGTACTGTAAAGTACAGTACAGTACTGTACTGTGTTCCGAGTACAGGGTTCAGTTCCGGTGCTCGCTTTGCCAGACTGCCTGTCAGACCAGGAACCGACAGCGGCCACCTTTCAGTGCAGTGCAGTGCTGTGCTGTACTGTACTGTACTGTACTGTACTGTACTGTACTGTACTGTACTGTACTGTACTGTACTCTGTGGTGGAGGAGTGCCCCGCCAATTGCGGGTCAGGTCGGTACTGTACTGTGTTGAGCAAGCGCGCGCCTCAGCCATTCGGAGTCGAGTCAGGGCAGTGAGCCATGCTAAAGCCGAGAAGGAAGAGCCTGCAGTAGTGTTCTTCCCCCCAAAAAAGAAAAAGTGTAATTAAGAGTTCTGTACAGTACAGTACAGGACTAGCTGTATTGGTCCAATATATGACCGTACACTACTAAGGGAAGTCGCGGATGGCCAGCGCTGGGTCCAAGGCTTACAGTACTGTCCTACGGTACCAGCCAACGCTTAGGGCCACGAACTCGAGCATCGCAAATCGGACGCAGGCCACAGGCTCAGCGCGTAATCACGGCACATCTTCACTACAGAAGCCTAGCCAGGCCGCGAGACACTTGGGGTCAGAATTTCGCCGGCGCTCAGCTATGGCAAGCTGTTAGACTGAAAGAAAGAGGCAGACCGAGCAATCTGTACTGCGATCTTACACCAAAGAGGAGAGCGAGACGTCTTGCATTTCCAGTCGCCATCTCAGCAGGCAAGCAAGCAAGCAGGCAAGCAAGCAGGCAAGCAGGCGAGCCAGCAAGCCAACCAGCCAGTCTGCCAACATACGGCCGCTGCTTAGCTTGCGGGCTCTGCAAGTCGACAACGGCGGCCACGCATCCCGTTTCCCCACAGTGTTGTACCTAACTACTGTACCCTTTATCTATCTCGAACCGCTCGCTGTGTTCAAAAATCAGTCCAATATATGGGACTCAATCTCGTCAACGGCGAGATCGTCCACTATTGACGGAGCCGTCGACTGGCGCCAGACAGGATACTGTACACACATGTTGCACGGACGATACGAGAGGTGACAGAACAGGACATGTGAGACACAGCCGGTACAGTACTGTAGCTGTACTCGGATTTAGCCGTTGGCCTACACTACAGTTGACAGGAGATTCAGCGAACAGAGAGCAGGTAGAGTCCTACAGGTACCTGTGTCTACTTAGGATGTTTGACGTAGAGCATCTTCGAGCAGCAAGAAATTCGGTGACACTAATTGACGCGGAGTCCAAAGGGTCTCGTCTCGCGCACCACAGACCCTGGTACAGAGGCAAGAAACAGGGTCGCCAGAAGCGGTCCAGAACGGTACACTCGTAGCTCGCGCCGTACTGACCCTGTACAGTAATACTATGGGAGCCTTGGCCGCCCAAACCACGCCACCACCCTGTACAGAACAGGACTGTAGCTCAGCCGGGGCATCCCTTTTTATTTTTTATTTTTTTATTCTTTTTATTATTTCTCTCCTTGCAGTATTTCAAAGCTCGCAACTCCGCTTGGCCACCTCCAAGCACTCTTCTCGAATGCAGGTCCCAACGCGAGACCGGCCACCAGAATTCACGGTGATACGACGGCTCTCACGAAGGAATCCCACATTGGGTCTGAACGATTCTCGTCTGGTCTGGTCTGGTCTGGTCTGGTCTTGTCTTGCCTGGTCCGATCTGGCCTTGGCAGCCCGGTATGTGGAGCTGGATGATGCCGACGTGCAATGTACTCTGAGAACATGCGACGCAAAAGAGAGACAAGACCCTGTGCCACGCATAAACTCGATCCGCCAGCCACACACACATGTTTCGGCAGACTTGCACCGGACTGAGCATGTGTCGCTGGCTCGACACGTTTGTCCGCTGTCCGATGGCCTAGTTGTGCGAGCCACAGACCCTTACCAGCACCAGCACCAGCAACAGCACCAGTATTAGCATGAGCATCAGCATGAGCATCAGCATCAGCAGCAGGGGTTCACCGATCGTTGATGCATCTATGGCTACCAATTAATGCGGTCTGCGTTTGGATCTGGCGCTGAAGCTTTCCGCTGTACGCATTGCGTCGCTGGCTTCGTCGTGGGTGTGCTGGTCTTGGTGCACAGTACGGTTCAGTACGGTACAGTATTTTTGCGTTTGTTCTTCTTTTCTTCCTTTGCCTTTCGGCGGCTGCGAGCGCGCATGCTACTTTACGACTCTATCGTGATGTACTGTACTGTTCTGTCGTGCAACTTGTATATCTCGCTGTCACGCTCGCCTCGAGCTCGGTTGCAACATTTGCAGTTTTTGGCGTCGTCGCCAGTCCGCCAGCTGATCAGTGTCCTCCGTCTTCTAATTATCGAGAATCATCTGCGAGCCAATTTTTTATTTTTTTTTTTGTTTCGGTTTCAGCTCGCAGGTACAGAACTACAGTACAGTACAGTACAGAAGGGTAGCCAAAATGTGTGAATGCATGTCACTGTCCAACACGACTCTGATCTTCTTGCCCTAAGCTACGGTCCTGTATCGTGCAGCCAAAACCCTGAAGTGGCTGGTGGTAGTGCCGCCTGCGTTGGTTGCGATGCTGCTCGTCTGAGTCGAGTTGGGTGTGTGAGGCGCGTGTCACCAAAAAGGCTTCCGGCGCCGGTGTCACACACGCACGCTCAACCACGCGCATACGGCGGCGCACGCCTGTACAGTATACTATAGTACAGTACTGTAAAGTACAGGACACTAACACGTACTACACCACCCTACCGCAACCATACTGTACTACTGTACCACTACTGTACTGTGCAGTTCAGACTAGCTAGATCTATCAATAATAATTATAATAATATATGATAATGATAATAATTAATGTTCTGTCGGCACCCGCTCGCTCGCTCGCTTGCTCCCACACTGCTGCACTGCAACACCGACCACTGTAACGGTTGCTGCTTGACCCTACCTACTTGTTCCTTGACCTTAATGCACACTCGCTTGCTCTTCCTCACCGTCGGTCCAGCTCACGCCCATCCTGCTTCTTGACAACAACGACCGCTACCGCTACCCGCTACTGCAACCGCTACTGCAACCGCTACCACTCTAGCCACTCCATCTCCTTTCCTATTCCTCTCGCCGACATCGCGACAAACATACGTACTCGGTTTCGTCTCGGGCCGGTTCAGGCGCGTCGCACCATTCATCTCGTCCGCTTCCTTCCACCGTGCCATCTGCGCTCTCTTTCTCCTCACTCAGCTCTGTTCCAAATCCATCCTCTTCCTTCAACAGCGATCTTTTCACCTTGGCGACTCATTACTCTATTCTCTTCGCTCGCAGTCCAGTCGCACCGATACCGGCCCTTGTCTACATCACCCACCGGCACCTCTCTTCGTCCCAGTCGCACACCTTCCAACACCCAGATCGGCTTTATCGCTATTCGCTTCAGCTGTCGATACATCTGCGCGCAAAGTATTCGGTCTGCCAATTCTAACTACTCCACAATCTCCTTCTCTTCCCTGGTCCGGACGTCGCAGGCCCCGGGGCGAGGAGGACATTTACCTACGAGCCTCGCCTCCGCCAGCAGTCACAACGCATGCGCTGTCGCGTTGTTCTGCATCACCATAATCGCTGGTCGCCATTTCGTTCTCACACTCTGGCCTGAAAAGCGTAGTATCCTTAGTGTGCAAACCGACGCTTCAGCCTGACGTGGTCAGACCTCCGCGACAGCCACCAACATCCTCGGACCGATGGCGTCCGTCTCAAGTGCGGCGCAGAATCGCGCTGCAGACGAACGATATCAGTCTTCCGTACAGAGTCACGGTCTCGACCATGAAGTGGATTCGGACGATATGCCCTCCTTCTTCGTCCGTGCCCTCTACGACTTTGAGTCCAACGATGCAAGCTCCCTCTCTTTCCGCAAGGGCGCACTCATCGAAGTGCTAACCCAGCTCGAGTCTGGCTGGTGGGACGGTCTACTCGACAATCAGATCCGCGGCTGGTTCCCCTCCAACTATGTCGAGCCCATCTCGGACCAGGAGGCCGAAATGGAGCTCATGGCACGCTCGCAGATCGACGCCCACTACGGCCTCGACCTGGCTCCTCAGCCCGCGTTAGAGTCCGACTCGTTCTCCCGCCTAGGCTTCGGTGCCGGCTTCGACGGCCTTCAGGCGCTCATCAAGGGCGACGGTATCGGCAACAGCGATGCCTTCAGCCAGCTCGCTGAAGCGGCCATGTCGGATCCTCGCAGACGTATGTTTGACGACACCGCCGCTCAGCTCGCTGATCTGTCTCTGAACGGCACTACAAGTCCGTTGCGACGCGATAGCACCAACCATGCCAGTCATCCCGACGCCTCGGCACGAACCACCGCGGCTGCAGTATCGGCATCCTTGGCGGCCGAGAGGGAACGAGCTCGAGCCGCGTCGACCTCTCTGGTAGCCGCTGATCGCAACGCTGGGGCGCAGGCGGCGGCCTTGGCCCTGAACCGGCCGCGCGCAGCGACGGGCTCCATCACCAACGACATCGCCGCTCCTTCTCACTGGGTGTCCCGAACGACGGAACGTGGCCAAACCGTCTACCACAACACCCGCACCGGCGCCACTTCTACAGAGCACCCTTCTGAGCTCAACAACGCAGATTCAGCGGCCTTGCACGACGGCCGTCTGCATCCCCAGCCAATGCTTCGCGACACCTCCTCCGGCCCCAACAGCTCGGCCGACTCACGCAAGGGCCACTCGGACTCGCAACAGCCAATCTCGGCCATCAGCCGTCGCACATCACTCGCCACGAGCGAGTCACGGCCATCCTCGGCCAACAGTAGCAGCACCGCAATCCTCGTGAATAGCGCACCCGTCATAAAGGCACCCCAGCAGAATGCTGTGCAGCGCATACCAGTCCCAGCCTCCGTGCCCAAGCCCTGGCGCCTCCGGCTCACCGATGACGAAAAGTACTTTTTCTTTGTCCACCGGCTCACTGGCGAGATCAGGTGGGACTACGCAGATCCGAAATCCAAGCTCACCCTGCTGGCCGGACTCGGCGATGCCAAGGGCACATCCACGAGCACTTCCACAACGGCCTCATCGCTCAAGTCCCAGCCGGACCGCTCCAAATCCAGATCCTCGGTCCTCCTCTCCAACAGCCGCGACTTTGACGCAGTTCCGCACGCCTCCGCCCTCCGTCTGGACTCGGACGATTCCGACCTCGACGGCGATCTAAACCTCCGCCTTCCCGGCAAGTCGCCCAAGATGCGTCATATCGCCCTCGCTCAGCAATCTAGCGGTGTCGGTGCTCACGGTGCTGGTCTCGCAGCTTTCGCAGACCATCCTGTCCTGGCTTCGCCTAAGGCTCCGCCGCAGTCGCTCCTCCATGAGGAGAATGTCGCATACGAACTCCAGCGAGGGCTGGCGCCGGCGCAGGTGCGCTCCGTTAGCCTGCTGGTTCGTCGTGCAAATGAGGCCATCCGCCAGCTGGCCGCCATCGCGACCGAGCAGATTGGCACCAATGGTCTCTCGGAGGCCGATCGCGCCGCGGGACGTGTAGCTGGCGACAATCACATGCCGCGGCTGACATCGGCGACCGCGTCCGTGGTCGCATCCATTCGCGAGGTACTCTATGCTACTGGATGCCTGGCTCTCTCTACTATCGACCTGCTGGCGCTTGCCAAGCTCTTGTCCACCGACCAGCCTGCCAGCGCCGTAGCGAGCACTTCTGACATCGACAGCTTCAGCTCCATACTTGGCTCTCTGCACGGCGTACCTCAGCTCGAATCTGCAGCACTTCAGTCGCTGGGCGTCTACCCCAAGGACGCTCTGGCCTCCACACCCGCCCATCTGCATCCCATCGGGCGCAAGCTCAACGCCGTCATCTCCAAGCTTGTGTTGTCTTCGCGCCAGGTGATCGACCACACCGTGACGCTCGCCTCGTCACCGACCTCGGGCGTGGAGAGTACCATGACCGATCTCGACGCCGACGTGTTCTCGAAATTGTACCAATGTCGACAGCGTCTGCGCGAAGACGCACTAGAGCTGATGCGGACGTTGCAGGCTTTCAGCTCTGAGGCCGAGAGGGCACGCAGCACGGCCTTGGGTACGCCGCACAGCCGCGGATGGCTCCGACGCGTGGACGGCAGCGTTGAGAGTGACATCGGCCTGAACGGCGTCGGTGTCTCCTCATTTGGCAGCGGCATGGCGGCCGGCTGGCGTGGCAACGGATTTGTGCTGCCGTCCAAGCACGAAGTTGTCACGCTACGCACAGAAGTTAAGGGTGGTCGCCCCAATCCCTTTGATGCCAAGCGCGACTCGGAGGCGGCCCTGGTACACGGAGCAGCTACGCTTCGTCGTCTTCCTACCGGCGCTCTAGACCAGACGACCCTTGTGCAGATCCGAGCGGCCCTATCGCATCTTGGGTCCGATACCGACTCAGCGAAGGAGCTCGCCAAAGATAAGGTCTCACCCTCCTCTCGTACAACCGCATCCCTGCAGGCGTTCACCGCGCTCAACGCCCTGGTGGAGAATCTTGATCTGGCCTCGTCGCTCGACGTCGATGGCCCTGCGGCTGCCGACATCAACGGATCCGCCATCAACGAGCGCAACGCCGCAAACGCAGCAAGGGCACGCGACCTGATGCGAAGATTTGTCGTTCTGAAGCAGGCGGCCTATGACGCCTCGGCCACGCTCCTCGTCCGACTGCAGGAGTCGCTGTCCATCCAGGACGAGTTGTCGCTTCGCAGTCGCAGCCTGGACAGCGACGGTGACATTGACATTGATGGTGATGGTGATGGTGAAGGCGACGGCGACGGCGGCAGTGGCAGTGCCAGCAGCTCGACCAAATCTTTGGAACAGGGTCGTGTGCGCCTTTACCGTATCTGCGCGTCCATGGTCAGTGCTCTCGAGTCGCTGGCAAAAGTGGCAGAAGAGCAGCTCAAAGATGCATCGCCTTTCCTCGGTGCTCGCGCTCTTGTCTACGGCTCCGAGGACGGTATCGCTATGTCTTCGACGGGAATCTTTGCGCGCAGGGCGGGCACCGTCAGCAATGGCCTGGACGAAGAGCTCGAGGAGATGGCGCGATACGGCCGTGGCGGTGACGATGGAGCCGGCAGCGAGGACACCGAGTTCATGTATCTAGGGCCCGGCATCGTAGTGCCCAACGGCCCACGCTCTCGCTCCGGCAGCCGCGCATCGCCAGCTACAGCCGCATCGAACTCGGGATCTAGCTTCGGTTCACCCGTCACCAGCTTTGCGCCCTCAGGTCGAGGCGGCGTGGTGGGCAGCAACAGCAGCTTGCGCCAGCGTTCGACCTCGGTCACTACCGGCGGCTCCATACGCTCGATGCAGTCGTATCCGGATTCGTCTGGCAGGCTTCTCAGCCGAAGGGGCACGCTGATCGACGGTCGCACGGTCGACGAGGCCGACGAGGACGGCAACGACTCTCGCGGAGGCGGCGGCGGCAATGGTGCCGGTGGCGGAAAGGTGCGTCGCATGCTCGGCGACGATGCACCGCTCTCGAGCACTCTCACGGTGGACAGTGAGGCGAGCGGCAATACCACATCGACCCGGCGCCGCGAGGACGAGTTGCCATGGTTCCTCGAGCCTGACTATATGGGTGACGACATCGTCATTGCGCAGGACGGCTCCGTCAAGGGCGCTACCCTCGAGGCACTCCTGGCGCGTCTCACCATGCACAACTCCTTTGACGCCTCGTTCAACAACACGTTCCTGATGACGTACCGCTCCTTCACGACCACCCAGACACTGCTCGATCTCCTCACCCAACGTTTCCACATCCTGCCACCGGCCGGTCTCTCGGACGACGAACTCACGTTGTGGTCCGAAAAGAAGCAAGTGCCCATCCGTCTCCGGGTTTTCAATGTGCTCAAGTCGTGGCTCGAAACGCACTTTTACGAGGGCGAGGACGACATCTATCTCGAACAGGTACGCAAGTTTGCCGTCGAGGAGATGGGGGAAGCGGCTTCCATGAAGGCGCCGTCGCAGCATCTCTTACGGCTCGTTGAGCGTCGGCAGGGCGAGGGAGAACAGCAGATCCGCAAAATGGTGCTGCCGCACTCTGCACCGCCTCCGATCCTTCCCAAGAATATCAAGAAGCTGAAGCTGCTCGAGATCGACCCGCTGGAGCTGGCGCGCCAGCTGACGCTCATCGAAAGTCGTCTCTACAACGCGGTCAAGCCCGCCGAGTGTCTTGGCCTGAAGTGGACCAAGCCAGGCAACGAGATTCATGCGCGCCATATTATGGAAAGTATCAACACGCACAATCGCATCTCAGCCTGGGTCGCCGAGACGATCTTGCAGCAGGAGGATCTCAAGAGGCGCGCAGCGCTCATCAAGCACTTTATCAGCATTGCCGATCGCTGCCGGAGTCTCAACAACTTTTCGGGCATGTGGGCCATTGTATCTGCGCTGTCAACTGCCCCCATTCACCGACTCCGTCGGACGTGGGATGCCGTCAACCAGAAGCAGGTGGCTGTCTTTGAGAGCCTCGAGACGCTCATGTCGGCATCGCGAAATTGGCTCAACTATCGCGAGACGATTCGGTCGCTGAACCCCCCGTGCGTACCGTTCCTCGGACGCTACCTCGGCGATCTCACCTTTATCGAAGACGGCAATCGCGATCGTCTGAAGGAGAATGACCAACTGATCAACTTTGGAAAGCGTCAGAAGACGGCAGAAGTGATTCGAGAGATCACCATTCACCAGTCGACGCCGTACAACTTGATCGCAGTGCCCGCCCTCGAGAGCTTTATCGCCAAGCATCTTGTTGACGCTCGCTCGGCCGACGAGCTGTATGAGCAGAGTTTGCTTCTCGAGCCTCGAGAGCGCGAGGACGAGAAGATTGCGCGTCTGCTACAGGAGAGTGGATTCCTGTAAAGGCCGAAATAGAACTGTCTCTCGTCGTTGAGTCCTGCCAACTCGCCGCGAACCACGAGCCTTGCATGGCACGTCCCGTCTCAATGTCACAGCTGTAGCTTTGATGCCGTGTCGTCACTGCTCGCGGCCCCAGCACTGCAACCATGTACTTCGCTTCCCCACACCTGCATTACTCTGGCGCTGTGCTCCTTTCTGCTCCCTTGTAGAGAAGAGAAGGCGGCTCCAATACAAGATACCACGCCACACTGATTGGATTGCATGGTGCCTTTGTCGGACACCACGTCTGCTGGCTGTCATCGACGAATATATCCGTTCTTTTTGGAAACACAATGCAGCCTGAAGGCGGGATATAGATAGTGCGGAAGGGTAAAACAAAGGCACATTGCAGTACTTCACGGGGAGCTTCTCTGAGGATGCCACCGTATCAAGCTCGTTGCGGGTGTGGTCTGTTGTGAATGGGCACTGGGCCGGACTGGTCTGAAGCGTGATGACAGCAGTTATGAGCGGTGTTGTTGACGTGCGCGTTGATTGATCTCGTCTGCGTCTTGAGTGGTTGGGAAGCCGATGTTCCAGTAGCCTGGTGGCGTCAACGGCCTCTGGTGTGTCGAGCGATGTCTCGAACACGCCTGCCTCTCTGCCTGTCCAGCCGCGCGGTGCCCGGTGGCGTCGTTGAAATGGACATAGAACTCGACGCAATCGGGACAGTCGTGAGCCAGCATGGCCCGTCGCTTGAATTTGCTGCGCTCCGGGACGTCGTCAATGTGTCCCACGGCCGGAAGCGCTGGAAGATTGTCGGGAGCAGTCACCTCCATGGACACCTTGGTCGGAATCTGATCCATTTGTGAGTCGAAGACGAAAGAGTCGAGCTCGTCAGGCTGAAGCGACGATGCCGGTGCTGTGACATGCTTACGGGCTGCAGCATCTCTGGGCGGTCTTGAGCAGTCAGATGGTGATTGGGAGGCAGCTCCTCCAGAGCCGGCAAGATTTGGCCGCACAGCTAACGCCATCTCGCTGCTCTCCGGGGTCTTTGCAGCCCAACAGCTGTCGACAGCTTGCCCAGGCGCAGCCGTCTCGACTACTGCGACAGGCACATGCGCATCCGAAGCACCGGAAGGCAAAGAGGCAATCCCTGCACGCTGCCAGAGCAGCTTAGTGCGATCGTCTAGGTTGTTGAGCATCTGCGATACAGTATCCGTCGAGCGATTCGCACAGGTCGAGGTGGCAGCTTTGCAGGGTGACGCCGTCTGTCTCGTCGAAGTGTGAGTCCTTTCTTTTCGGTTCAGTTTCTTGTGTTTGCGTCTGTCGCGCTTTTCAAGGCTGTCGAGCCACCAGGCCTTGAACTCTTTCCACGCTCGTCGCTCCTGCTCGTGGCGTTTGGCCTGCTTTTCGAGTTCCGACACTTTACGACGGAGGTCGACACAGCGATCGCATGTACGGTCTGATTGAGAAGACCGCTGTAGGATAGGGTCGGGTGCAAGTTGTCCTCCTTTTGGCAAGCACCTCGAAGTCAATCCTGTACCAAGCTTTGGTGATGACGGGGCCTGAGGCGGCGCGGTCATGGGACGCAAAACGTGGTGATCAATCTGCGCTGACGCTGAGACGAGCGTGGCACTTGCAGATGCTCTTGAGGCGATCAGTGAGTCGATCTGTGTCTGCGCAGACCGCAGGACGGTGCCGATCTGCTCTCTGAGGTGTTGCAAAGACGAGCTGTTTACCGCGTCAGATTCCAGGTGGGCCGCGTCGCCGAGCACTTTGAACACATCGCCAGGCGGACTGCCGTGGTCATGCTCGTCGCTAGGGGTTATCGGTCGCTTGCGCTTGGCGCCAGACATGATTGTCGTCGACAGAACGAGATCGTGTTCGGTAAAAGAAGGGGTGAGGGTTGGTGGTGATACGGATATGGCACAGAGTGCTGGCAGATGTGTTAAGGTTCTTTGCCAGCTCGGCGCCGGCCTCCACTCCAGCACACGACTGATACACTACAGTAGTATGCAGAAAGTGACACTCACACTTTTGTCGCAGCTCGCTCAGTCGCTGCTGTACAGACGCGCCGCTTTTCGCGCCTTTGCAACACTGCTTGCCACCGCAGCTCTCAAAGACACTCACCAGATATTTTCTACCTGCGACACTCGTTCATGGCTCGTACAGAGCCGCATCTGCTCCTACGTCTCTATCATGATCTCTCCCACCCTGTTTGTAACGTCTGTTCTACCGCATGTCAATTGCAAGGCCCTTTGCACGCTATGCTGGCGGTACGATGACGGCCATAGCCCTCGTCAACGCGCATGTGTGAAAGAGTAAATATTGCGAATGTATTGCCGTCCCGTGAAATGCTGCTGTTAGGTACAACGGAGAAGTGTGCGTTGCTGCGCGACTGCAATACCTGGTGCTTCACGCTACGACCAGCCCATGCCCTCGCTGATCTTGTGGGCCAGAGCCCGTTTCATGAATTGCTCCCGCGCCAGCATCCGTGTCTGCTTCAGGAAGCGGTCCAGGTCGATTCTCTCGGCGTTGAGCGCCCGCCCGAGTTGGTAGAGCGTGTCCTCGATCGCATTGTCCTCGGCCACGAGTTCGACCAGCTGATTGCCCACAATGCTCGTTGCAAGCACCATGCTGTCCGGATCCGGCTCCTCCTTGCCCTTGAGGAATGCGATGCGTTCGCGCGTCTGCGTGACAGTCTCCTCTAGTCGATCTCCTGTACTACGGCAGACATCGCGCACAGCCCTGAGCCGCGACATTTCATCTTCGATTGCGGGTGCACCGCGGTCGAGGTCGCTGGCAAGCACTTGCAGCTGCTGGTTCGACCCCTCGAGCGTACTGGACAGCGTGCTGAGCCTCGCATCAATCTTGGCAAAGAGACGGTCGTGCATCGCCAGAAGTTCAGGGTTCGGCGGTCGCGGTGGGGGCGCAACAGCAGATCCAGATGGCGCCGCACCGTTCAAATCGGGTCGGGAAGCACCGCCCCTCTCGTATCCATCTTGCAGCATCCCGCTCGCGTCGTTGTCCTCGTCCAGCAGACTGAATCCAACCGCGGCGGCGGGCAGTGACTGCCGTTTTGTCTCGGGCTTGGGCACTGGAGGCCCTGCAGGGCGCCACGCGTCCGACGGTTGCGGACCTGGCACAGGCGAAGCAGCCGGGGGAATCGATTGAAATTGACTTGATGGAGACGGACTTGGACGCCATGAGTCCACTGATTGCGGATGCTGGCTCGGTACATGCGGCACCGCAGGAGGTCCTCGATGGTACTGCTGCGTTGGAGACGCAGTGGAGTGCCACGACTCGATCGATTGCGAGTGTGTACTTGGCACGGGTGGAACCGCGGGGGGCCTCTGATCGTACGGGTGTGGAGACGCAGGAGACTGCCACGAGTCTCTTCGTTGCGAGTACTGACTGGGCATGGGCGGAACCGCAGGAGGCGTCTGATGGACCTGCTGCTGCTGCTGCTGCTGCTGAGGCGAGGGCGCAGGCGGCGGCGGTGGAGGCGGCCCCCGCTGCTGCTGCTGCTGCTGCTGTTGATATTGATGGGACTGTTGCGATGGACTCTGCTGATAGCCTGGCTGCTGCGATGACTGAGGCTGGAGCGATTGCTGCGGTTGCGGCGATTGATGTTTTGGCCGAGCATAGACCGGAGGCTCACGACCAAACATGTGCTGGCACTGATGGATGAGATCGAGCAGGTTGCACGCTTCCGGCTTTGCAGACCAGCGAGCTAAATAGTCGCCGCCGATCTCGCCGCTTGGATCTACGTTGGGACCCTTGCGAATAGCCATTTCGGGGGTCGGCACGACAAACGCCATGGGGGGCGCACGGGGATACTCTCTCGGAATCCAGTAGGCTACCGGAATGTTGTACGTCGAGTTGCGGAACTGGATTGGGATCGTGCCGTTGACGGTTAGCAGCAATTGCGTTCTGCCATCGTTAAAGGTAAAGACCTCGGTCTTGGGGGAGAGCGACGACACTGCGATCAACGCGCGGTCCACGTCGGCATAAACCCGGTCCGGATCGAGGTACGGAGCCGTGACAGACCGGAGCCATCGCTGCACCACGGCGTGGTCCATGGCTGTGCGTGTCTGCTCTGCTCTACGCAATCCAGAATGCGTCGGCCAGATGTAGGAAGCGCCGGATGAGGCTGGGTCGATGGTTGTGGTCTCGAGACCGACGGCCACGAGTAGGCGAGGGCAGTATCGGGATGCAGCCCAAACCCGTGCGCCAAGACCCGCAGAGGCGCATGTGGAGACACTCCACCGGGATCCGGAAACGCGCTCGACGACAATGGGCAAAGTGTGAATCTAACATAGTAATGCAAGTCTAACTGAAGAGCATCACAGCAATGTTTCAGGCCTAGGAGCAGCAACTTTCACAAGCACATTGAGGTTTGACAGTCTTTGAGTGTCCACTACTCATCCTCAGCCCCTTGTGGCAACACACATACCCCAGCTTCAGCCCTGGCTTCCCAATTCCAGTCCCTTGTCTACACTGTGCCAAGGATTGCAGGTCCAAGGCCAAGTCTCTTATACCTTGGTATTGTTCATCCCTCAAGCATGTGTGTAGACATCAACTTCCACAGCTGTAGCCAAGCTGCCAGCTCAAGCACCATTCATGCCTTACTTGGCTAGCTGCTGAATGCCACCCTTCTCACTACAAATGCAATTTTTTAGCAAGATGACTGTCTGTGCAAGTACATCAGCAATGTCATCAGAGCAAATACAGCACATCCTCCTGCTGTTTTGCCCACAATCAATGAGCTCCTCCTTGTCCACCATGTCTCAAATCTCAGTGCTATGGCAAGATGCAACAACCCTTGCAAGTACCAGGCAGGTACAAGGAAGCAGTGGCAAATGGGATAGCATGCTGCAAGTCCAGGTCAAGTCTGTCAGGTACAACTCTGAAATGATGTATGCATTCAATTTGTATGCAGCCTTTCTTTTTGAAGCAGTTCTTCCTCAATAGAGATGGCCTGCATAATAGTCTGGAAGAGGAGATTGAGGCTTTTGGCATGTCTACCTCTGAACCTCTTCCAGAACTCAAGACATCCAGAATGGCAACAAATCTGCAGGGGTCCCTTTATGTAGGCCAAAACATGCATACTCCAACTACCCAATAAACAGCATCTTTGTTTATTATAAGTTTGTTCCATTCTGATCAATCTAATCAAAAAGATGGCACCATCCTTTTGAACAAGCCACAAGTAATGGGGTTAGGGGTTATAAGGGGTTTCCCTGACCCCCAAAAAACATTAGGGTTACAAGGGGTACCCCAAAAATGGTCAATTAGGGTTGGCCTTTTTTATGCATGGACTGCGTAGAGCATCAAAAACGGGACATATTTGTCAGCCAACCCTAACGCAGTTGAGTTGACAGTTGCTGAGGAAACGGGGTTCAAAGTTAGGGTTACAAGGGGTACCCCAAAAATTGTCAATTAGGGTTGGCCTTTTTTATGCATGGACTGCGTAGAGCATCAAAAACGGGACATATTTGTCAGCCAACCCTAACGCAGTTGAGTTGACGGTTGCGGAGGAAACGGGGTTCAAAGTTTCCAGGGTTTTTTGTACAAAATAAATAGAAGCAGTAAATAAAGG